>JAKZJZ010002704.1:0-14108 GCA_022702705.1 Papilionanthe hookeriana x Papilionanthe teres | reverse complement strand
TGATACTTTAAAGTTATAATTATATTAAAATATATGTGATTTTTCATTAATAAATTTATTTTTTGGCATGAATCTCGAGACATGAAGTGAATCTCGAGGTAAACTTTTAAGTATGAAATATTCAGACTTTGATTAAAAATAATAAAAAATACCGATTTTTGCAAAGTTGCAGCTAAAGTGACCAACTCAACGAGACAAATCCAATAATAAAAAAATTAGTCGAGTCAAATCAAGCAGTTACATCAGTTTTGGAAGTTTTCATTACATAATTGGGATGTCAATCAGATTCTAAATTGGTAAGCTTATAAACAAATTGAATGTCTTGGCGAGACGAATTCGGCGAGCCCAAATTGGTTTGATTCTTTAAACATCATTCGATCAGTGCATTCTCTCTGGGTCATCCGATGAAGTGATTTGAATACAATTTTTATTTACGTGAAAAGACCTCTGTCATACTTTATAACCAAGTCCTACCCCTTTTCTCACTTGAGACTTGGACCTAGAGCTAAAAGAAGACAATAGCATGGAAAAGGAGCTGAAGCTCAGCATCATTTCTACATCAAAGACCTAGTGACTTTCTCTCGTTCTAGCAACCGTCGACTACCGTCAACCACCACATATTGGCCATCGTCTACCACCGCCGGTCCACATCGGCAACCATTTACTCCTTATAGTGAAATATCACACCCCAAATAGCCCCACTCTAAGGATAGGCAGAAGTCGGTCAAACTAAATTTTAAAATACGTTTGTCCTAACTTGCAGAATCAGGGCTCAGTGAGTGATGAACTTGTCAAATTAAATCAACGCCAACATACTTAATATATTTTCTTCATAATTTTTCACATATACTTAAAAGAGTTGAAAAATCATTATCATCATAGTATATAAACTATATAGAGTTGTTAAATCTAACATAAATAAAATATGTACTCAAAAGACTGTACAAGTTTCCAATACTATAAATGTAAACGTCATACAACTCACACCTAGCTACCCACCCCATTGTTCCTTACTCTTTACTCAAAGTAAACCACCTAGAATGAGCAACAGCGACCTTACCGAAATAATCAATGTTAAAATAAGATTTTATGCATAAAAGAAAAACAGTGTTGATAATCATATGTGATTATACTGTTGACCTCAGTTTTATAAGGACCAGAATTGACACTCACGGACAAGAAATATCTTAAGCCATCTTCAATGACTCAAGATCCTCAGATACCTCTTTACGGACCTAATGATAACTATGGTCATTAAATACATCCTAGGAGGAGATCTACCAATATTAACCCCTTTAAACTCTCTAAGGATTTCTTAAAACCCTAAAAATTGGATTGACCTCAATATACTCTTTTTTGGATCAAACCAACATGACATCCTAAAATGATCAGACCAGCAATGACAATCCCTGATTTGGTCAACCCTTGATCTAAGATGGTCAAATTTAGTCAAAATGGTCAATCCATGACCTAATGACCACCAAATTAACCCTATGGTCAAACCAATGATCTAAATGATCAAATTAGGTCAAAATTGTCAATTCATGTCCTAAAGATCACCACATTGACCATCTGGTCAACTCGTGACCTAAGATGGTCAAATTTGGTCAAAATGGTCAATCCATGACCTAATGACCACCAAATTGACCCTATGGTTAAACCAATGACCTAAATGGTCAAATTAGGTTAAAATGGTCAATTCATTACCTAAAGACCACAACATTGACCATCTAGTCAACCCTTGACCAAAGATGGTCAATTTTGATCAAAATGGTCAATCTAGGACCTAATGACCGCCAAATTGACCCTATGGTCAAACCAATGACCTAAATAGTCCAATTAGGTCAAAATGGTCAATCCATGACCTAAAGACCACCACATTAACTATCTGGTCAACCCTTGATCTAAGATGGTCAAATTTGATCAAAATGATCAATCCATGACCTAATGAGCACCACATTGACCGAAAGGTCAACCCTAGACCTAAATTGGTCAATCCTGGTCAACCTTGGTCAACTTTGGTCAAACCTTGTCAACCTTAGACAACTTTGGTCAACCCTGGTCAGTTATGGTCGGCCTTAGTCAACTTTGGTCAACCTTGGTTAAGTTTGGTCAAACCTAGTCAACCTTAGTTAACCATGATCAACCTTGGTCAACTTTGGTCAAACCTAGTCAACTTTGGTTAACCCTATTCAATTATGGCCAACCTTAGTCAACTTTGGTCAACCTTGGTCAACTTTGGTCATCCTTGGTCACCTTTAATCAAATTTGGTCAAACTTGACCATTTAGTCAACTCTAGTCAATCTCGGTCAAACCAAGATCATTTTTTACCAATCCATGGATTTATAATATAATTTCATATTTTAATTAATTACATGATTAATTCAAAATGAAATTATAATTAACTAATCCTAAAAGTGAAATCAAAATTATGATATCGTACATGACATCATAAAACATATAAATGACTATTAAAATTGAATTCAATACATGTGGGGTTGCCTATGGGTCACCTATGACCCATGAGACCCATTATAACACATCCAAAATCCATGACACATCATCTTTAATAAAAGACAAAAAATCATCATGAAGTCATCATGAGGGGAAGAGACTTGTGCCTTCCCCTCCCAAACTCATTAAATGACTAATAAGTTCATATGGGGGAGATTGATCCAAGAACTCTATCCACATCATGGATTAACCAATAAGGAAAAAACAAGCTAATATCACCAAGATAAGCCTCTTCATGACACTTCATACCAAGCCATGGGAGTGAGTGTAAGGAAGCATATGTGTCATCATTTTATAAAAATTTTGTGACATGATAACCTAGGTGGATGAAGACTAGCAAGTCCATTTCCAAGTCACCATTCACCTCATCTCCTATCCAATGAACATGAGCCAAATCAATTTCTTTAAATGGAAATCTCGTCATGGCTATTCATGGAAACAATACAAGGAGAAGCTTATGTGTCAACACACCCCAAAATTAAAGAATGAATCACTTGCTACCACGGAGTAAGTTAGCTGGCCACTTCATGTGATATCTTAAACACTTCATCGATTAACCAATAAGAAGAAAACATCACTTAAACTACCTCTTTTACAATGGTTAAAGGTCATCATAACCAAGCAACGGAAGTAAGTGTGAAGGAACCTATGTGTCATCTTGATGGCGATGAAATATATGGATCGCATGTCATCGCCGTCAATTTTTGTATCATGTCGATGTCAAGGAGGCGCCACTCTCTTTCTCTATCCATCACCCTAATTTTTATTCTACTTAAACTTTTTGTCAGAAGTCTTTAGAGAAATTGAGGAAGGATTGATAGAGATTGAGAGAAAACGAGATCGAATGATAATCTCATAGAATAAATCTTCAGATTGTGTGATTACTGAAGTTTTTCATATAAGAAAATCATATGAAGATCTTGGGTAACAAGAGAGATCTTATAAGTGAAATACCTATCATGAGTTCTTTAATCTCCTATAAGAGCAAGATCCTATAGTTAATTACATTTGAAGCGAAATAATATTGCTCAGGAAAACTCTAGATTAAGGCTAACATTTATCCTCGCAAAAGTGTAAGTGTTGTCGTGTGCGATGCGTTTCTAAAGAATCGATACTACCAGAAAGTTTTGTTTATGTTGAACGTTTGTCATTTTATCATTTTATATGTCATGTCAGGTGTCATGTCAAGATGTGTTAATATGTGTGTCATATTATTGTATGTAATGTAATGTGATGTCGCAATGTCATGTCATTGTGTCATTTTGTCATGTTGTGAAGTTGTTTTGTCATATTGCATTTTGTTATGTCATGATGTCGTGGTGTCATTTTGTTAAGTTGTTATATTGTCACGATGATATTATCTTGGTTTTATGTTTGTTTTCTTTGTTTTAATTTCATCATTGTTTTGCGTTTGTTAAGGTCATTTTGTTGTCGTTATGTTTTATTGTCATTCCGCTTGATTTATCATTATTTTGTCTGGCTATTGTTATTTTGATTTGTCATTTGTTTTGGAAGTGTCGGTTTTATGTTAGATATCATATCGATGTCATTGTCAATGATTTTGTTGTGTTATGTCAAGTGTCGATTTTTTTTTTGTTTTGGTTTAGTATCATATCAAGTCATGTGTTATGTCGGGATATCATAGTTTGTATGTCATGTCATGTCATAATGTGATATCGTAATGTCATGTCATTTTATATCATGTCTTAATGTGAATCATAATTTCATGTCATTTTATGTGATGTCGTAATTTCATAAGATGTCATGATTAATATCTCGATTTGTCATGAGATATTTTATCTCCTATGTCGTTATTATGTCATGAGATACCTTCAATGATGTCAAGAAGATATTATTATTTATTTATTTTTATTATTTTGTTTATGATTTCCTTTTGTTTTAAATTTTGGTTTTGTGGTGTCATGTCATTTTGTCATATATTTGTTCTGATTTAGTGTCATGTCATCATTTTATTGTGATATAGAAATGTCGTTGTATGTTTTTGTTAATGTTGGTGTTATGTCGATGTCAATGTTAATGATTTTATCGTTTTATTTCAGATTTCGTGGTTATCCTAAAAGTTCAATTGTCTTTGTTGTCATGTCATTTTTGTTTTGTTGTTTGTAGAAAGTTTAGGTTTTATGGCTATCCTAAAAGTCTTGGTTTTGTTGTCAATGTTTCGTTGTCGACGTCCTGCAAAACAGAGTTAGCACACCCTATAACATGTAAAGAAAATGTAAACGAAACTTCATGTCTTCATCCTGCAAGGAAAATAAAGTTAGAAATAATGTCATATCAAAATATTTAGATTACCTGGTCAAAGTGTTTAGTTTATGTCCGTGTTTGGTTGAAATGCCGACTTAGGTTTATGTTAGTTTATGTTTAAATTTTTATTTGTCTTGAATATTGATTTGAGTTGGATTGTTAATTTTTAATTTTATGTTGAGTTAAGTTCAATGTTGGTCGAACTTTAAGAATTATGTCATTTTATGTCGAGATATATTGAGTTTGGTTTGAAATGTCGATTAATGTCATTTAATGTCAGTATTTATTAAATTTGGTTTAAAATGTCGATTAAAGTCGGTTAATGTCGGTGTTTGTCGAATTTCGTTTGAAATATCAATTAACGTCGGTTAATGTCAGTGTTTGTTGAATTTGATTTAAAATATCGGTTAATGTTAAATTATGTTTGAAATGTTAATTAATGTCAAATTATGTTTGATTATATTTGGAATGTTAATTAATGTCAGATTATGTTGAGTTTCGTTTGAAATATCAGATTTATGTCGAATTTATTGAGTTTTGTTTGGAAAGTTGGATTTATGTCGAATTTATTGAGTTTTGTTTGGAATGTCGAATTTATGTCGGTTATGTCGATTTATGTTTGAAATGTCAGAATTATGTTGATTTGAGTTCAATTTTGTCCATCCTAAGGCTTATGTTGATTTAGATTCAATTTTGTCGATTTAGGTTCAATTTGAGTTGAACCTACGGTTTATGTTGATTTAGATTCAATTTTGTCGATTTAGGTTCAATTTGGGTTGAACCTAAGGTTTATGTCGATTTAGGTTCAATTTGGGTTGAAACTAAGGTTTATGTCGATTTAGGTTCAATTTGGGTTGAACCAAAGTTTATGTCAACTTTTGTCTATTTAAATTTGGTTTCAGGTTTTGATCTTGATTTGAGTTTAGTTATGGGTTTTATGTCGATTTGGGTTTGGTTTTGAGTTTTATGTCGATTTGAGTTTAGTTTTGAGTTTTATGTCGATTTGAGTTTGGTTAGGTTCATTGTCAGTTGAACCTAAGATTTATGTCAAGTTGGATTGAGTTAGGTTCATTGTCAGTTGAACCTAAAGTTTGGATTTTGACTTAGAGTTGAACTTAAGTTAGATTTTGGTTTAGATTCAAGTTAAGTTGAATGCTAAGGTTTAGGTTTGGACTTAAGTTGATGTGAATTGAACTTAAGTTAGGTTTAGGTTAGACTTAAGTGCATGTTATGTTAAACCTAAGTATGGTTTGACTTAAGTCTAATATGGGTTAGACTTAAGTTAGGTTTTTGGGTTAGGTTCATGTTAGGTTGAACCTAAGTATGATTTGACTTGTCTAATATGGGTTAGACTTAAGTTAAGTTTTTGAGTTAGGTTCATGTCAAGTTGAACCTAAGTATAAGTTAAGGTTAGGTCATGTATGTTGAACCTAAGGTTTGATGTTTGACTTAAGTTTAAGTTGGGGTTGAACCAAAGTATAGGTTGAACTTGGGTTTATAAGCTACTTAAGTCTAATGTAAGTAAGACTTAAGAAATAACTAAGTCTAATAGGGTTAGACTTAGGTTCATGTCGGGTTGATCCTAAGTTTGATTTTGACTTAAGTACGATATAGGTTAGACTTAAGTTCGAGGTTTAGGTTTGACTTAGATTCATGTCGAGTTGAACTCTAAGTTTGGTTTCGACTTAAGTCTAATGTAGGTTAGACTTAAGTTAGGTTTAGGTTTGACTTAGGTTCATGTCGGGTTGAACCTAAGTTTGGTTTGACTTAAGTACGATGTAGGTTAGACTTAAGTTAGGTTTAGGTTATGTTAGATTCGATGTAAGTTGAACCTAAGGTTTAGGTTAACTTGAGTTCAAGTTAGGTTGTATTCGAGTTATATTAGATTTAATATGGGTTAAGTTTGATTTTTTAAGGTTAATTAAACCTAATTTAGGTAAGGTTTAATGACTTAATTAGACTTGTTTAAGGTGAATTAAACTTAATTTAGGCAAGGTTTAATTGATTAATTAAACTTAATATGGGTTAAGTTTAATTGTTTAAGGTTAATTAAACCTAATTTAGGTAAGGTTTAATTGATTAATTAGACTTAATATGGTTAAGTCTAATTTGTTTAAGGTTAATTAAACCTAATTTAGGTAAGGTTTAATTGATTTAATTAGACTTATTATGGGTTAAGCCTAATTATTTAAGGTTAATTAAACTTAATTTAGGTAAGGTTTAATTGATTTAATTAGACTTAATATGGGTTACGTCTAATTATTTATGGTTAGTTGATTAATTAGACTTAATATGGGTTAAGTTTAATTGTTTAAGGTTAATTAAACCTAATTTAGGTAAGGTTTAATTAATTAATTAGACTTAATATGGGTTAAGTCTAATTTGTTTAAGGTTAATTAAACCTAATTTAGGTAAGATTTAATTGATTTAATTAGACTTAATATGTGTTAAGTCTAATTGTTTAAGGTTAATTGATTAATTAGACTTAATATGGGTTAAGTCTAATTGTTTAAGGTTAATTAAACCTAATTTAAGTAAGGTTTAATTGATTTAATTAGGTCTAATGGATTAGACATAATTAGGGTTTAGGTTTGATTAAGTCTAATTTAGTTAAGACTTAATAGTTTAATTGGGTCTAATGGGTTAGACCTAATTAGGGTTTATGTTTGATTAAATTTAATTTAATAAAGGTTTAACTTTAATTAAATAAGTTTAAAAGATGTTTTAAACCTAATTAAGTCTAATTTTTTCATTTTAGACTTAATTAATTAAGCTTAAGGTTTAAATTTAGTTAAATAGGTTTAAATGATGTTTTGAACCTAATTAAGTCTAAGTTTGTCATTTTAGACTCAATTAAATAGGTTTAAATGATGTTTTAAATCTAATTAAGTCTAATTTTATCATTTTATACTTAATTGATTAAGCTTAAGGTTTAAATTTAGTTAAATAGGTTTAAATGACGTTTTAAACCTAATTAAGTCTAAGTTTATCATTTTAGACTTAATTAAATAGGTTTATAAATCTAATTAAGTCTAATTTTGTCATTTTAGACTTAATTGATTAAGCTTAATGTTTAATAGGTTTAAATATCTAATTAAGTCTAATTTTGTCATTTTAGACTTAATTGATTATGCTTAAGGTTTAATAGGTTTGAATGATGTTTTAAACCTAATTAAGTCTAATTTTGTCATTTTAAACTTAATTGATTAAGCTTAAGGTTTAATAGGTTTAAATGATGTTTTAAACCTAATTAAGTCTAATTTTGTCATTTTAGACTTAATTGATTAACCTTAAGGTTTAATAGGTTTAAATGATGTTTTAAACCTAATTAAGTCTAATTTTGTCATTAGCTTAAGGTTTAGTAGGTTTAAATGATGTTTTAAACCTAATTAAGTCTAATTTTGTTATTTTAGACTTAATTGATTAAGCTTAAGGTTTAATAGGTTTAAATGATGTTTTAAACCTAATTAAGTCTAATTTTGCCATTTTAGACTTAATTAATTATTTGCCATTAGCCTAACATAGACTAGATTCATTTCAAACTAAGATTTTTAAAGGAAATAAGCTAAGTTTATGAAAATGTGATTTTTAGGATTAAAATTATTTAATTAATAAAGAATTTTAGTCCTAAATTTCAACATATTATTCAAAATTATTTTTATGACATAGAAATGATTTTCTTAGGGTTATTCTCTGTCGCCTTAACATTTCTAACCATTTTTATTTTATTTTTCTTAATTTTCATTTTTTTATAATTATTTATTTGAAATAATTATAAAATGACTTGAAAATTAGAAAAAAGTGTCCTAGATATGTTTTCTGTCCTGGGAAAAATCATGAAACATTCCTAGGAGCATAAAGATAAATGCATCAAAGTTTCATTTTTTTTGATTTATAAATAATTTTTAATAATTAAAATACTCGAGAGAGTATTTAATTATTTAAAAATTAAATAATGGGAATAAAATTATGATTTTTATTTCATAATTTTCTTCTCATTTTGCTCTTTCCAGAGGTATTTTTGTTATATTTTTGTGATTTATATTTAAAAAGTTATGAATTTTCAATTGTTTTAAGGTTAAAACAGATTTTTAACCAATTTCCCGCCACCAAAGTGATCCCACGTCGACGCGTGTCCTCAGATTTGTCGAAGAGCGGGAAAATCCACTGCGGGAGGCCGAACAGCGGACACCGCACGGTTGATCAGCGCCGTCTATTCCAAAACACGGGAACGGACGGCGGTGATAAATCCATTTTAATTCCAGAAAAATTCATAACCGTTAAACTTCAAATGTTAATATCTCACTCATTTCTTGATGAAATTGAGTGATTTTTGAACCTATGGAATCATCTAAACATGTAGAATATATTCATACGGTGATGCAACATTTCTAGGCTAGTATAACACATGATATTTAAAAAATATGAATTATTTTAAGAAAAATAATTTCATACATTTGCCACAAGTAAATCAAGCTTGATCAGACCTTGTAGTTGTCTTCTAAGACTCCAGAGGAAGATTGTTGCTGCACCAATTTGGTTCAAAAGTCGGCCTCAGAGGAGAATTTTAAGAAGGTGGCTGGTTTGGGCTGTTTTTGAATTTTGATCAAATTGGCTCGATTGGGCTCAATCTATGGCTTGGGTTTGATCAAAATGGATTGCTAAGACTCTTGGGAAGAGTTTTTGTGTTGGGAGCCAGAAGATTTGAGCAGCCTATAGGTCTCACTAAATTTTTTTCTTCTTCTTAGTAAGGCTCGGGTATGGCCTTATTTATAGCCATGAGGAGGCCATGGCTTGGCTTAGGCTGTACTAGGGGAGTTTTTATCTTCCCTATTAATGAATTGAAGATAAAATTTCGGGTGAGGAGATAACTATGGTTGTCTCTCCAAAGTTCTCCATCATGAGCTCATTGTTTTGGCTCCTTTCCATTGGATCATGCATGAGGTGGTTTAGCTCTTTGAAATGAGCTGTAATTTCTCTTCCTCATGAGCTTACAAGTCACTCATTAGCTTTGGCAAATGGTGACACATATGTTTCCCCCTCATGATTTCATTTAACCATGGTGAGGAGTGGAGTTTAAGCTTTGTTCCCTTCCCATTGGTTAGTTTAGGAGGTGGGAAAATATGCCTTAGTGTTGGCCGGCCACCTCATTGTTGAGTAGAGGTGAGTCATGGCTTAGAATGAAAGAGAAAGAGCTACCTCATTTTATTCACCATGATGAGAGTTGACCCATGGTTAGCCATAATTTAAGCTAAGTTTTGTCATGTGTTAATTATGTCTTATGATGGGTTTAATTTAGTTTTAACTTTAATTAATTATGGGAAGGTCATGTGTCATTTCCATTTTAATTAATTATGTTATTAAAAATTGTTGGAAATTATTTCATTAATCAATTTATTAATTGAAAATAATTTCAAATTAATTAATTGATTAATTTTATCATTTTTATTTAATTTTATTATTTTATGATTTTAATTTAAATTTCATTTTAATTAATTATGTCATTTAATTAAAATACTGAAAATTAAATCATTAGTTAATTTAATTAATCAAAATAATTTTGAAATTAATTATTTGATTAATTTTGTTGTTTTTATTTCATTTTTTACCTATTTTGATTGAAATAGATAAGTGTTGACCAATTTTGATTTAGGTTGACCCAAGTCGACTTAAATTGATCAATTTAATTTAAAGATGTCCAATGTGACCTTTTTCAACTTTGTCATGGTTGATTTGATCACAATATTTGTGATTTTATCATTGTGGGGTCTTAAACATGTCATTGGGTCAAAGAGTTGACCTATGGGGTCAACATGTTTGGTCATTGGGTCTAGTTTGGTCATTTTGACCAAAGTTGACTTTTTATGTCAAAAGGGTGACCTACGGGGTCAACAAGGTTGGTCATTGGGTCTAGTTTGACCATTTTGACCAAAGTTGAATTTTTAGGTCAAAGGGTGACCTATGGGGTCAACAGAGTTGTTCATTGGGTCTGGTTTGACCATTTTGACCAAAGTTAACTTTTTAGGTCAAAAGGGTGACCTATGGGGTCAACAGGGTTGGTCATTGGGTCTGGTTTGACCATTTTGACCAAAATTGACTTTTTAGGTTAAAAGGATGACCTATGGGGTCAACATGATTGGACATTGGGTCTGGTTTGACCATTTTGACCAAAGTTGACTTTTTAGGTCAAAAGGGTGACCTATGGGGTCAACAGGGTTGGTCATTGGGTCTGGTTTGACCATTTTGACCAAAGTTGATTTTTTAGGTCAAAAGGTTGACTCTATGGGGTCAACGGGGTTGGTCATTGGGTTCGGTTTGACCACTTTGACCAAAGTTGACTTTTAGGTCAAAAGGGTGACATATGGGATCAACAGGGTTGGTCATTAAGTCTGGTTTGACCATCTTGACCAAAGTTGACTTTTTAGGTCAAAATGGTGACCTATGGGGTCAACAGGGTTGGTCATTGGGTCTGGTTTGACCATTTTGACCAAAGTTGACTTTTTATGTCAAAAGGGTGACCTATGGGGTCAACAGGATTGGTCATTGGGTCTGGTTTGATCACTTTGACCAAAGTTGACTTTTTAGGTTAAAAAGGTGACCTATGGGATCAACAGGGTTGGTCATTGGGTCTGGTTTGACTATTTTGACCAAAGTTGACTTTTTAGATCAAAAGGTATTGACTCATAATAAAAATGAGGTCAACACATCTCCTCATGAAATTTGTTGACGACATGCTAGCCTATGTGGAAGAGGGATGATTAATCCACCTTGGTGTCACCATTCACCTCACCTCCAACCCAATGAAAAGAGGCTAAAGCTTAGCCAAATCCAATGCATTAAATGGAGACTCATTATGGGAGCCTTGGAAAAACTCAACCATGGATATCCATAGCCCACAATCTTATCTCCTAAACATCATAGTAAAGTTATAACCTTCCCCAAATAAACTCCAAGCAAGCTTGAGCTCATTCATGGCCATTCATGGCTATATATAGAGCCAAACCCGAAAATTTCAAAGAGAGGAGAGAAATCATAGACATCCATACACTACTTAAATCCTTTAACCTTCAACACCAAAGTTCTTCCCTAGAGCCTAGGTAGTTGATCCTCCATGGAATTGAGCCATAAAATCCATTGAATCCTTTCAATTTGGCCAAACCGAGAACCTCAAAAAACATGACAACTTGAGAGTTTGAAATAAAATTCTCCAAATTGGTCATCCTAAATCCATTTAGGGACTAATCGAGGGTAAGCCTAATCAAAATTGGCCATCCTCATAGCCTCTAGACCACTGCAGGGCCATCTCCTCCCAAGCCGAGCCACCCCAAAATCAATTTCATATCTAGCCTTGATTTAACCCCAAATTAACTTGGGGAAAAGCTTAAGGAGCTCTAGACGAAGCTTTGGAGACATTCAAATCAAGTTCACACCCACTGTGGCCAAGATATGGATTATTTACTCCTAATGGCGTTCAGGCTCCACACATTATGAAAGAAATTGATTCAAAACCTATACATCACCGTATGGATAGGTTTGTCGTCTTAAGACGATCCTAAAGAAACAAATTTCACTCGATTTCATCAAGAATCGAGTGAGATCTTGCTCCGAGACCATGAACGGTCTACGGGATCAGAGGGGATGAAGAAGATGAACCAAGACCGTCTGTTCCCGTGTTTTGGAAACGAATGGTCCTAATTAAAACAAAGTTAAGCTGTTGTTTGGATTCTCGTAGCTGATTATCCATGTTTCAAGCTATCCGAGGACACGCGACAGCCAAAGATTTGTCTGGATTTAATTAAATCCAGATAAACCTTAAAAACTTCAAAATTACATATCTTGACATAGAAAATTCATAAAAATATGACAAAAATACCTCTGAACTCAGCATGAAAAGGGGAAAATTATAAGATCAAAATCATAATTTTATTCTTTGTATTTAATTTTTAAATAATTAAATACTCTCTGGAGTATTTTAATTATTAAAAATTATTTACAAAAAAAGAAAAATATGAAAATTTAGGAGAATTATCTCTAGACCTTTAGGAATATCTTCGATTTTTTCTAGGATAGAAAATTCTTTTAAGACATCATTTCCTAATTTTTAAGACATTTTATAATTATTTTTAACAATAATTATAAAAAATGAAAATAATGGAATAGAGTAAGTAATTTAGAGTGACTGGCAAGAACTCTAAAATGATATAACTTAGCCTTTGGAAAATTTAAAAGAATAATATTTTAAATCCTTAGGGTAAATAAATATAAATTATTTAATTTATATTCAATTAACCCTAAAAATCCCACATATCCTAATTAAGTCTAATCACTTTAGACTTAGTTAATAATTTAAACCCTAATCATATTAGGTTTAGATATCTACAAGCTCTAATTAAGCCTAAGACATAACTAGACTTAATTAAACCCATTAAACATTAACTAAATTAGGTTTAATAAAAAATCAAACCTTAATTAAGTCTAAGACATAACTAGGCTTAATTAAACCCATTAAACTTTAACAAAATTAGGCTTAACATAAAATCAAACTTTAATTAAGCTTAAGACATCACTAGGTTTAATTAAACACCTTAAACCTTAATTACATTAGTTTAAGACAAATCAAATCTTAATTAGGCCTAACCTCTAATTAGACCTAATTAAACACCTAAAACCTTAATTACATTACGTCTAAGACAAATCAAACCCTAATTAGGTCTAACCTCTAATTAGACCTAATTAAACACCTTAAACCTTAATTACATTAGGTTTAAGACAAATTAAACCATAATTAGGTCTAACCCATTAGACCTAATTAAATCTTTAAACCTTAACTAAGGTTTAATCATACCTAAACCATAATTAGGTCTAACCCATTTGACCTAATTAAATCATTAAACCTTAATTAACAAAGGTTTAATCATACATTAACTATGCTTAGGCCTAACCCATTCGACCTAATTAAATCATTAACGAAGGTATGATTAGATGTCTAACCCACTAGACACCTAATTAATCTTTAAGCCTTACTTACATTAGGATTAAACAAATCTTGATTAGGTTTAACCCATTAGACTCAACTAACATTTAAGCACTATACTTACATTAGGCTTAAACAACCTTAAATCTTAATTAGGTCTAACATATTAGACCTAATTAACATTTAAGCTTTACTTACATTAGGCTTAAACAACCTTAAATCCTGATTAGGTCTAACCTACTAGACCTAATTAACCTTTAAGCCTTACTTACATTTAGTTACGATACATTAGACTTAATTAAACTATTAAAACCAACTAAGGTTTAATCGAGTCACAAGCCACTAATTAGGTCT
>JAKZJZ010002703.1:0-14110 GCA_022702705.1 Papilionanthe hookeriana x Papilionanthe teres | reverse complement strand
CTTTGTTGGAATATTAGAGGAGTGGCCCATACCCCCTCTTTTAAAAGACTTCTTTACCTCACAAAAAACATTCAATTTGGTGCTTTGCTATCCTTGAACCCCTTGTCCATCAACACCCTAATAGAATCATAAAAAAACTCCATGGTTTTTCCCATTTTGCCAACTCAAACAATAAAATTTGGATCTTCTTTAGGAAAGAGCTTAATTGACCGTGCTGTCGGATAACCCTCTGCATGGTCCATCTCTCCATTCAGCTTGCTGGACACTATGTACTTGTTTCCTTTGTTTATGCTGGCTGTAGAAGCATTGATAGAACTCTTCTTTGGGAATAAATTCATATCATCAGCACTAATATTAGCTCCCCATGGATTGTGGGGGGTGACTTCATATGTATATCCACCCCAGCTGAGAAATTTGGTGGTGTTAAGCCTAATGTGAAGACTATGACTACCTTCAGTGACAATATCCTTGCTGCTAGGTGATCACTGAAAAATTTATTAAGAAATTCATACCTATTTTTGATGAAATTGCACTTTAAAGAAAGGTATTTTCTTTATTTTGTTGCAGGAATGTAGAATTTAGGTGATAAAAGCAAAAATCATAAAAAGGAGCGGATTTGGAGCAAAAGCAAGAAAAATAATGCAATTTGTGCCGAGTCGCCGACGGCGAGATCGAGCTCGCCGACTGGCGAGGGTACGAGGAAGAAAATTCCGAAGGATTTATAATTGTCTCGCCGACGGCGAGCCCGAGCCCGCCGACAGCGATATAGCGCGGTTCGAAGACCTTCTAGAAGCCTCGCCGACAGCCGAGGTAGTTCGTCGCCGACAGCGAGGTAGTTCAAATGCGCGCGTATACATCGAACCCGGACACTTTTTGAAGGGATGCTTACACACCTCTTGGTCCTTTGCTCACCTCTATATATGAGGCCGAAATTCAGCCTTCTAAGTGTGTGTTATAAGTGTGTGTGTCAATTTGTGTCTTAAGAGTCTTTTATTTATGTGCGAGAGCAAGCCTTTAGAGTCTTAATTAGTGTAATTAGTGAGTCTTTAAGTGAGTTAGTGAGTTTTTAGTGAGTCTTCGTCAGCATCGGAAGGAAGAGTCAAAGGAACTGCGAGGAGTCTGTCAGGGATAAATCGAGATAAGTATTTCTATTTATTGTTTTTAACTTTAAATGAAATCCATGCTTAGTTTAGTTCCTATGCACTCGAGTAGTTTATTAGATCTTTCTCCCTCGTTATGAAATTAAGTGACTTCGATGAACTTAAAACAGAAGTACTTTTATATATATTAATAAATTGTGATAATTTTTACTTAAAACTTAATTTACTTTCAAACCGGCCATTTGATTTGTTAAAATATGTCGAATATCAACTATAGTAAAAATTACATCGGATATTCGGGAATTCAAAAGCCTTGGAAGGAAGGTGCAAATAAATAGGAAATAATATCATCGGACGTAGAATCGAGCATTTTAGTGCGACGGATTAAAATATTCAATTCGGTCCTATTGTTTCGAGAGTCAAGTGTAGATGTTAGCCCTCGTGCGAGGGAACGTGGAGCTCAATGGCTAACGCGTATCCTCCCAACCTATCAGCGCGTATTCGGTAATCAAACATAGGATTAGTCAATATTCTTTACACGTGGACCAAAGAGTAAAGAATAGGAATGCTCCTATTTGTCACAATACCTTAAAATTATCTATTTAAATTTATCAATCACTTAAATTTCTAAACAAGGGGAAAGATACTTTTTCTCAATAAGCTAAGACTTATTTATCAATTAGTTTAATTTCCTCGCACTTTCAATACGTATTAATTTTCTACTTAGTTAAGTTACCTAATTAAAATACTTAGTTTATTTTATCGTGCTTAAATTTAGAATTCCAAATTTTCGTATACTATTTTAAAATTATTATTATTATTATTTTAAAATTAGTTGTTATTTAATTTTCTATTTCCCCGTGGATCGATAACCAGGACTCCACTAGTAGCCCCGTATTACTTCGATACGATACGTATACTGCGTAGCATCCACAACATAAACAATTACAATTCTATACATATAATATAACGGGTCAAGTTTTTGGCGTCGTTGCAATTAAATTAAAAATATCATAATATAAAATTGTGGGTCAAGTTTTGGCGCCGTTGTCGGGGAAAGTAAGAAAAATTTACTAGTAAGTAACGATCATTTTAAAATAATCATAATAAATAAATTAATATCTATTCTAAAATTGTATGCGCAAATTTGGAAACAAAAATTTAATACCTTACGATTCCGAATTAGAGCGTACAATTAAAAGAATTAGAAAACAAAAGAAACAAATTATAAATTTAACACAAATGGCGAATATTCCCGAAATTCAAAATATGAACCAACAAAGACCATTAAGAGATTATGCCAACCCTACATCGATGAAATTCATTTAACTATTCAAAACCCCGATGTAGTCGCTAATTCATTCGAACTTAAACCCGCAATTATCCAAATGGTACAAAATAATCAATTTAGCTGGTTCACCTATCGAAGATCCTAACTTACATCTTGCTAGTTTTCTAGAACTTCGTGCTACTTTTAAATATCAAGGAGTATCCGACGATGCTATAAGACTTAGACTTTTTCCTTTTTCATTAAGGGATAAGGCTAAAATGTGGTCGAATTCGTTAAGCACTCGGATCTACTAAAACTCGGGGAGAATTATCACAAAAATTTCTATCCAAATATTTTCCACCATCTAAAACTCGCTAAGTTTAGAAATGATATAACTTCTTTTTGTCGCTAGATTCGAGAATCAATATATGAAGCTTCGGGAGAGATTTAAGGAACTTCTTAGGAAATGCCCACATCATGCGCTACCGTATCGGCCGATTATTCAAACCTTTTATAATGGATTAAGTAGGATCTTTAAGATCAATCATCGATGCCGCCGTCTGAGGTTCATTAATGTCTAAACCATTCGATGAAGCTTATGCACTAATCGAAGAAATGGCAACAAATAATTTCCAATGGCCTCATTGATAGAGTAAATCCGAAAAAGATAGCCAAGCATTCATGAAAACGATGCAATATCTATGTTAGCTTCTCAAATTGTCGCTATATCTAAGAAATTAGATCATTTTGGAATGAACTACTCTCCTACTTTGAAGAAAACTCATCCGGACAAATCATAGAATCTCAATCTAATTATGAAACTTTAAATGCTATTAATAATAGTAACTAATAACTCTTATTCAAACTATTATAATCCTAGTCGGAAAACTCATCCAAATTTTAATCGGAATAACACATCTAATCAACAATGGATGAATCAACCTAATCAAGCAAATCCAAACTATAAACCTAATTACCCACTCCGGATTTAATAACAATAACCCTCAATTCAAAGATAAGAAATTATCTATGGATGAACTAATATTGAATATGGGTCATCAACTACGAAATCAAGGAAATCAACTACAAATTCAAGGAAATCAATTACAAATTCAAGGAACATCTATTAAAAATATCGAAACTCAACTTCGACATATTACTATCATGCGCTAAATAATAGAATACTCGGAACTTTTCCTAGTAATGTGGAAATAAATCCTAAAGATCAAGGAAAAGAACAAATTAAAGCAATACAACTAAGGAGTGGAAAAGAATTAGAACCTCAAATTCAAAAAGAACTCGAAAGCCAAAAAGAGGAAGTGGAAATTGAAAAGGAAACACTTCAACAAGATTCAAACTTAGAACATCCTTTAATACCTATGAAAATTTCTGTTGAAAAACCTCCACCACCATTTCCTCAACGACTATCTCAACATAAAAAAGATAAACAATTTGCTAAATTCCTTGAAATATTAAAGAAATTAACAATCAATATACCTTTTGTCGAATCTTTATATCGTATGCCAAATTATGTAAAATTTATGAAAGATATTCTTAATAAGAAAAGAAAATTCACCGATAATGAAACAAGCCGCACTTAATGAAGAGTGTAGTGCTATTATTCGAAGAAGCTTCCGAAAAATTGAAAGATCCCGGTAGTTTCACTATACCCCGCGCTATAGGAGAAAAATTTTATGGAAAAGCTTTGTGCGACTTAGGAGCAAGCATCAATCTAATGCCTCTATCGATTTTTAAGAGATTAGGATTAGGAAAAATTACACCTACTTCAGCAACCCTTCAATTAGACCGATCGTTCGGTTACCTATCCTAAGGGAGTTATTGAAGATGTGTTAGTAGAAAGTGGATAAATTTATCTTCCCATTAGATTTTATTGTTTTAGATATGGAGGAAGATAAAGAAATTCCTATCATTTTAGGAAGACCATTTTTAGCTACCGGAAAAGCTATGATCGATGTTCGTAAAGGAGAATTAACTATGAGAGTAAATGACCAAAAAGTTACATTTAATATTGCAAAATTAATGAAATATCCTCGCGCTAGAAAAAGATGATGAATGTTTTCTGATGGAAATACTTGAACATTTACAACAAGAACATTTTAAGGAATATTACGAAGATAAATTAGAAAAAGAAAACACTTAATTAATCGAAGATAATAATGAAGAACTAGATTATATTCAGGAAAGATTTGAATTTTTGGATAATACTCGAAAACACCGACAAGAATATAGTTCCATCAATTATTAAACCTCCCGAACTCGAGCTAAAAATATTACCCGATCATTCGAAATATGCTTATTTAGGTAATTCTTCAACTTTACCAGTTATTATTTCATCCGCATTAAACGAATCTCAAGAACAAAAACTTTTAGAAACTTTAAAAAAATATAAGAAAACTTTTGGTTGGACTTTAGCAGATATTAAAGGAATTAGTCCTTCAATCTGTATGCATAGAATTATTTTAGATGATGAACATAAACCTAAAGCAGATCCCCAAAGGAAATTAAGCCCGATAATGAAAGAAGTATTTAAGAAAGAAATTTTAAAATGGTTAGATAATGGTATTATATATCATATTTCTGACAGTGCTTCGGGTAAGCCCAATTCACCGTGTTCCTAAGAAGGGAGGAGCGACCGTCATCGCCAATGAAAATAACGATCTTATTCCTATAAGACAAGTTACTCGGTCGGCGTATATGTATCGATTATGTGAAATTAAATACCGCCACCGGAAAGATCACTTCCCTTTACCATTTCTGTACCGTATGTTAGATAGATTCAATTTGACATAAGTATTTTTGTTTTCTAGATGGATACACCGTGCTATCATCAAATACAAATTGCTTCCCGAGGATCAAGAGAAAACTACATTTACTAGTCCTTATGGAACTTTCACTTTTGAAGAATGCCTTTTGGATTATGTAATGCACCGAAGAACATTCCGTAGATGTATGATGTCTATATTTAGTAAGTTAATTGACAATGGAATGAAGTATTTATGGATGATTTCTCCGTATTTGGAACATCATTTCACACATGCTTAACTCATCTTCAAAAAGTATTAGAAATATGTGAGAGAACAAATTTAGTTCTAAATTGGGAAAAATGTCAATTTATGGTCATGGGCCGCATTAGTATTAGGGCATAAAATTTCTAAAAAGGCATGGAAGCTGGACCCCGCAAAAATTCAAGTTATAAGTAAATTACCACCTCCAACTACGGTAAAAGGGGTAAGAAGTTTTCTTGGACATGTTGGATTCTACATACGCTATATAAAAGATTTTTCAAAAATTACTAAACCTCTATGCCAACTTCTCGAAAAGGACAAGAAATTTGAATTTATAATCGAATGTCTGAATGCTTTTGAACTCTTAAAAGAAAAATTAATTACAAGACCTATAATAGTTTCACCTAACCTGGGAGAAACCATTCGAGCTTATGTGTGATGCTAGCTGATTATGTTGTAGGAGCAGTTAGGCAAAGATATGAAAAGATTTTTAAAGTTATATACTATGCTAGTAAAACTCTAAATGATGCCGAAATAAATTATAAAGTTGCGTAAAGAGAATTATTAGCGGTAGTATATGGTTTTAATAAATTTAGACCTTATCTGATTGGAACAAAATGTATCGTGCATACCGATCATTCTCGCTATCAAATATTTAATGCAAAAGAAAGATTCCAAACCAAGATTAATTAGATGGATGCTATTAATGCAAGAATTCGATTTCGAGATCGTTAATAAGAAAGGAACTCGATAATCAAATTGCGGATCATTTATCAAGATTAGAAAATCATGAATTATCTCGATATGGAAAATGAAATTATAGCATGTTTTCCCGATGAACAACTATATAATATCAATGAGCTGGAAAATACCACGGTATGCCGATATAGTAGAACTATATAGTTAGTAATATTTTACCACCTATGCTAACTTTGCAAAAATGTAAAAAATTCATCCATGATACGAAAACCTATTTTGGGATGAACCATATTTATATAAGCAATGTAAGGATTTAATTATTAGAAGATGTGTACCTTATGAAGAAATTGAACCAATTATTCAAAAATGTCATGATTCGATTTTGGAGGACATTTTCGGACCGATAAAACTCGCTTATAAGATTCTACAATCTGGATTTTACCGGTCTACTCTATTTAGAGATGTATACGGATATATTAAAACTTGCGATAAATGTCAAAGAGTAAGGAAATATATCTAGAAAAATGAAATGCCTCCGAATTTTATATTAGATGTCGAAATTTTCGATGTTCGGGGATTAGATTTTATGGGACCTTTTATTCCTTCGTATGGAAACTCATATATATTAGTAGCTGTTGATTATGTTTCCAAATGGATTGAGCGCACAAGCTTTACTCTAGGTGTGATGCTAAGAGTGTTTCAAAATTTACGATGAAAAATATTTTTACTAGATTTGGAATGCCGAGAGTGATTATCACCGACGGAGGAACTCATTTTAGAAATAAATACATTCACAAATCTAGTAGAAAAATACAATATTACTCATAAGATATCCACTCGCTTATCATCCACGTACTAGCGGATTACACGAAGTATCTAATCGCGAGATTAAACGTATTTTAGAAAAATCGTAAACCCAAATAGGTTAGATTGGTCTATTAGATTGATACATCGCATTATGCGCTTATAGGATCGCTTATAAAACTCCGATTGGAATGACTCTTACAGAGCTTATATATGGAAAACATGCCACTTACCATTGAATTAGAACATAAAGCATATCGGGCGATTAAAGAATTTAATTATAATATGAAGGAAGCTCGGTGAGAAAAGATCGATGCAATTAAATGAATTGAAGAATTAAGAAATGAATCATATGATAATGATCGGATTTATAAAGAAAAGATGAAATTATGGCATGATCGGAAGATTAATCGAGAAATTTTGAACCAGGACGTAGAAGTTTTGTTATATAATACTAGATTGAAATTATTTCCCGGAAAATTGAAGTCTCGATGGTTAGGACCTTTCACCATAACTCAAATATTTTCATACGGAACTATAGAAATCGAAGATCCAAAACCGGACAGAAATTTAAAGTTAATGGACATAGATTAAAACCATATCTCGAAGGTATAAGACCTAACTATAAAGAGGTTTTAATGCTTAGTCGACCTGATTAATAATTGAAATTAGGTCGGGCTGACGACGTTAAACCAAGCGCTTTATGGGAGGCAACCCATATTAGTTATCTATTTTTATTGTATCTTAATAAGTTAGTCTATATTATTGAAACTTTACTACTCAATTATTATTAAGAATCATCACATATTCGAACCATTATGATGATAAAAGAAATTATTCGATTTAGAGCGAAATCGACATTATTTTGGAATCTCGCCGACGGCGAGGTCGATACTCGCCGACAAAGCAAGGTTCGCGCCTAAATTAAATCTCGGGCTTTTATAACCGAGTCGCCGACGGCCGAGAAACTTCTCGCCGACAGCCGAGAAGTTATAAAGATGAGTTATTTATAATTTGAATGCCGATTTGACTGGTTTCAACACCAATTCCTTTGTGAAAACCCATTCTTAAATCATTCTAGACCTACTTTCTTCACTAGATTCATTCCATTCACCATAATGGCCTCCAAATTCTTAGATTCCTCTAATTCGAGTGTTTAACCGGAGGAAATTTGTGAGTGCGGAAGCGCAACGGATCTTCAACAAGGTTTTGGTAAAGAAAAGAGTTATCAAGGAACGGGGATTTGTCAATCGAGGATTAGAGAATTCCACTACTGAAGATAGAAGAAACGACGCGTAAATGCCAGCTCGGGAGGTATTTCGTTATACTACGTCCGTCGTTGTTATTCCAGTTGTGAAAGAGTTCTACTCTAACTTACATGCGATCAACAATGGGAATGTCTACGTCCGAGGAAGATGGGTGACGTTTACTCCATCAAGAGTAAATGAATTATTCTCTATAGAAAACACCCCGGTATGTCACTATTCAAATTTTGTGCCGTCTCGATATAATATGAATGAGATATTTCGATATCCGATCGATGAACCGAAGATCGGGGAAATGCGTGAAGACGGGTATGTTAGTTTCTCTGCATTACTTTTGAATCATGTCTCAAAGCACTGGCACTTTTTCATCTCATCAAAATTGTTACCTACTATGAGGGTAAACAAGGTTTCGAAGGAATACGCTATATTGAATTATTTTATTCAAAATGGATTGCCTATCGATGTCGGATCAATATTTGTTAAGTCTCGCATCGGTTTAATTGTGCAATGGGCCGGTTCACCGACTAGGACACCTCATCTACTTATTTTTGCATTATGCGATCGATACTTAGTGTTTCTTACGCGACTTGGGAAAAGGTTCTCGTTACCTTGGAAGCCGCTCGATCCTACGTATATGTTCCCTACTTTGGACAATAATGATGAAATTACATTTATCTCGATAGAAGCTTCACGTGAATAATCCTATAGCAAGGCCTATTTCAGGATAAAACGGAGTTACTTATGAAGAAAATTAAAGGAATGGAGAAAGAACTGCAGAAAGTCGAGAGATTCAATCGAAAATATATCCGATTTATTCGATCACATCGATCGGAGGATGAAGGAACACTTCGATCATTCCGGACACTTCGGAAGCTAGCTTTTTTCATTTACCGAGATGTAGAGGGTCGGATCATCGAAGAATCTGCTCGGAGTTTCCTTCAGCCATTCTATAACTTATTTGTGCATCATCTTCATATCGGAAATATCGGAGAAGACGAAGATTCGACATCAAGAGTAGTAGTAAAGATTTCCATAGTATGCTTTCGTATTTATGTTATTTCGATTTGATTTAGATTTTATTATGTGTGGAGTGATGATTTGAATATCTCAAACTTAATCGAGATATGCGTCATAGTTTTGTATCGCATTTAGTGTGTCGTGGATTGGTTTGCGACGCCGATTAGTAGCAAGGATCGGAGAATCGAAGTTTGATTATGTAGCTTAAAATTATGTTAGTTTGTACATCTCATGGATTTCAATATTAAAGTTAATTTTTTGTGTTGTGTGAATTTGTTTGCGTATAAGTAGCTAATCTTCATATTAAATTAATAAATGATGTGATCGGAAATATAATATAAGGCAAATCAAGGACGAAAATGAGTGACGAATTTCGTAAATTAAATTTTTTGGAATCTCGCCGACGGCGAGAAAAATCCCACCGACAAGTGAGATCGATCTCACCGATAGCGAAGGTTAGTAGCAAAATTTCTCGCCGACAACGGATTTTTCCCGAGAGTTTTTGGTTAAAATAATATTAGCTCGCCGATCGGCGAGAAAATCTCGCCGACAACGAGGTCGCGAAAAACACTTTAATCGACTGGCCAAAAACACTATTCATCATCCCCAACCTCTCATTTTCGCGAAAACTACCCTAGGGCTCACGAAATTTCGGATTTAGAGGTGATTTCATCACTAAAAAACACCGGATTTCATCTTCTCTTGGTAAGTGCTTCACTCTCTATGCAAAAATTTTTTATTTTCACCATGTATTTTCTCCACATTGAAAAATTTTGAAAAATCCTAAATGTGGAAGAATTACTCGGTAGAAATCCATAAAATTTGTTTTCATTTGATCTTAGATGTTGTAGGATGCCTCCTTAGTAATATTAGGAAGTTTAGTGACGATTTTTGTGAATTTCATAGATCGATCGAAAAATGGCTCCACGACAGAAAAGACAAGTAGATTACGATACTGACCGATTTGTCAATGCACGAGCACAAAATCGGTATTTGCAAAACATTCAAGCAAGAAAGTGCATTCTCGAATCGAGTTTTTAAGAATCTGGGAGGCGAAGTTGAGCTGATCATTAAAGAACGAGGTTGGAGAATCTCGCTACATCACCACAGTAGCACGTGGAAGTAGTAAAGGAATTTTATTCTAACCTCGATCGTCAGAGGACGCACTGCAGCAAAGGTACGTGGATTTATGGTCGACTTCGTATCGCTAGAATTAACGCCTTCTATGAAGTTCGGGACGGCCCAAATGAGTACGAAACATTTGGAACTATGCTGGAACCTCTAGAAGATGCGATAAATTTTCTTCATCGACGGGCCGGAGTTCGAAGATAAAGCAATGCGGAAAGAGTGAATTTTCCTCTTTCTAAGTTAAATGCAAATTCTAAAGCATAGGCACTATTTTATTTGTTCTACTTTGTTACCTACATACCACCACAAGTGGAGTAACAAAGGGATAGAGCAGCTTCCGAATTTCTATATTCGTAACAATGAAGTATAAACATTGGAAGTGTCATCTATAGAAATATCTTAGCCACCTGCTAGAAGTGAAAGTGGAGGGGATTGGGACATCCCGGCCGATTTAGTGCAACTGCTAACCGTCCGGTCGAGGCGGCAGCGAGATGATGAGTGAGTGGATAGAACCCATGAACCCACTCACAGCGGCTCAATATTAAGAAATATGAGTCTCATGAAGGGTGGAGATCAGGAGTGAGAAGTTATTTCACTCACCAAGTAGAGATATACCCTCTACTAGCCTATGAACCTCCCGAGCCTACCACCCCTACCCTACAAGATCCGATGAATGAGCCGACACTCGCATGGAGGAGTTTCGAAGCGCTTCGAGAGACAATGGGGAGAAGATTCGATCATTTTGATCAAAGGATTGATAATCCGGAGAAGAGACATGATTATGATAGTGAGTACCGCGCAGACATTCGTAGTACGAGATAGCATATCATGAAGCTGAACGTCGCTACAGGAGTGGAGATTTAGATGTCATCTTTCCAGAGTGCCCGAGGTGTACTCGCGTATCATCCTCGTCTCGCTCTTCTCGGCTTTACGGATCAAGAGAGGGGATGATAATATAGTTTGGGACTTTGATGTCGAAGATTAGGACTTTATTTGTTTTGTTTGTTTGATGTTAAGTTATTTTGGAAACTTTTATATGTTTGTAATATTCAAGTACTTTATGGTTGTGAGACATTGGATGTTAGCTAGATTAATTTGCTTGAATTGTGATAATAATTTAGTTATTGTTTTTTGTGTTAGTTAATTGCATTTGTTTTTATGTTAAATAGGATGTTAGTTTTCTTTAGTATGTTTTTATTTTATTTTGTATTGTTTTAAGTTTTTAAAATTGATAATCTGTTAGTTCAATGTTTTTAATATGTTAGTAATTCATATGTGTAGTGTAGAGTTAATTTTAATTGTTGTATTTAATACTTATCTCGCATTTTATCCCTCGCATTTTCTTTAAATTGTTATATATATAATGGAGAATACTAACCAGCACGGGTTCAATGAAAAATGAAAAAGCCCGCAAAAATTTCAAGAAAAAGAAATACCTAAACTTCAGAATGTATGATTTATTTACTTTCCCTTTTTCATTATTTAGAGTAGATATAAAAATTTAAGTTTGGTGGGAGTAAAATACAAATTTAGTTAGTAACTTGTCTCTCAATTTCTATTTTCAAATTATTATAAAATGATTTTTTATAGCAAATTTTTCAATTTAATTAATATGAATTATTTTATTTAATTATTATAAAAGGTTAAATGAAATATTTCTAGTGCTTTAATTAATTAAATAGAATAAAATATTTGGTTAAAGGGAATAAGAATATAGTAAACTATTTTTAGTAAGGAAAACTATATTCTAAAATTAAAATTCTTAAGTATTCAAGTGGAAAAGAAAAGATTGAAAATCAATGAAGTAAAAGCTATGAAGTATATATAAGCTAAGAAATATTTCTAAGTTTCAAATTTAGGAAGATGAAAATGAAGTTCAAAATTATTAATGTGGCTCACCAGACACAGTAATCTCATTAAAAAAAAGAAAAAAGAAAAAGAAAAAGAAAAAGAAAAAGAAAAATGATGGAGAAGCTTCGAGGAGATGCCTTATCAAAAATTGAGCCTCATTTGAATTAACCTAAATGGAAAAACTTAGATATTTCCAAACTTATGTTTATGGATTAGAATTTTACCTAATAGTGTTTTCTTGAATTTCTTATCATATGAATATCTTAAGTAGTTATTCTTTTAAATATAGTCATTCCTGAAATGAATAGTAAGCTAGAAATCTTAGACCTGATAACTAAATAATTTATTTCTATAAGATTAATTAAATTACTTGAATTATTTTTATTTAACTTTATTATGATATTAATTAATCTAATTCATAGTTTATTTAAATTGAAAAATCTTATTATAGTAACTCATTATTTTTATTGTAGTACTAAAATTACTTCGATGACAAGTAATAAGTAAGTTTCGGGGATTTTGATCACCGAAAAATTTATTAAGAAATTCATACCTATTTTTGATGAAATTGCACTTTAAAGAAAGGTATATTCTTTATTTTGTCATGCGAGTAATGTAGAATTTAGTGCGATAAAGCAGAAAATCATAAAAAGGAGCGGATTTGGAGCAAAAGGAAGAAAATAATGCAATTTGTGCTGAGTCGCCGACGGCGAGATCGAGCCTCGCCGACCCGCGAGGGTACGAGGAAGAAAATTATGAAGGATTTATGATTGTCTCGTCGACGACGAGCCCGAGCCCGCCGACAGCGGATAGCGAGGTTCGAAGACCTTCTGCAGCCTCACCGATAGCTGGCGAGGTAGTTCGTCGCCGACGGCGAGGTAGTTCAAATGGCGCGGATACATTGAACTTGGACACTTTTGTAGGGATCGTTACACACCTCTTGGTCCTTTCGCTTCACCTCTCATATATAGAGGTCGAAATTCAGCTTCTAAGTGTGTGTTATAAGTGTGTGTGTCAATTTGTGTCTTAAGAGTCTTTTATTTATGTGTGTGAGCAGTCTTTAGAGTCTTAATTAGTGTAATTAGTGAGTCTTTAGTGAGTTAGTGAGTTTTTAGTGAGTCTTGCTGTACTGGAAGGAAGAGTCAAAGGACTGCATGAAGTGCGCTTGTGGGATAAATCGAGATAAGTATTTGTATTTATTGTTTTTAACTTTAAATGAAATTCATGCTTAGTTTAGTTCCTTGACGCATTCCGAGTAGTCTGATTAGTCTTTCTCCTCGTTATGAAATTAAGTGACTTGATGAACTTAAAACGTGAAGTACTTTTATATATATTAATAAATTGTGATAATTTTTACTTAAAACTTAATTTACTTTCAAGCTCGGCCATTTGATTTGTTAAAATATATTGAATATCAACTATAGTAAAAATTACATCGGATATTCTGGGAATTCAAAAGCCTTGGAAGGAAGGTCAAATAAATAGTGAAATAATATCCATCGGCGTAGAATTGAGCATTTTAGTGTGACGGACTAAAATATTCAATTCGGTCCTATTGCTTCGAGAGCCGAAGTGTAGATGTTAGCCCTCGGGGCGAGGGAACGTGGGAGCTCCAAGTGGCGATCGGTATCCTCCCAGCTAGACCGCGGATCTCAGTAATCAAACATAGGATTAGTCAATATTCTTTACACCTGGACCAAAGGGTAAAGAATAGGAATTCTCCTATTTGTCACAATACCTTAAAATTATCTATTTAAATTCATCAATCACTTAAATTTCTAAACAAGGGGAAAGATACTTTTTCTGGAATAGTTAAAACTTATTTAGCAATTAGTTTAATTTCCCGCACTTTCAATACGTATTAATTTTCTACTTAGCTTAAGTTACCTAATTAAAATACTTAGTTTACTTTATTGCGCTTAAATTTAATTCAAATGATACCATTTTAAA
>JAKZJZ010002702.1:0-14114 GCA_022702705.1 Papilionanthe hookeriana x Papilionanthe teres | reverse complement strand
GTCGACGTTTAATGTGACGAAACCATCTTAGACGACTCCCTAATTTTGTCCGATCTCACGGAGCTACACCAGCCTCATCATGGATATATTCATTTCATATTTTGTCTCTAAGCGTAAAGCCACTCATCCACCTAATCATTTTCATCTTGGTAGCACTTAACTTAGTTTTATACTTCTCTTTTAAAGATCAACATTCTGCGCCATAGAGCATTGCGAGTCTCACCACCATCTTATAAAATTTTCCTTTCGATCGAAACAGTATTTATCTATCACACGATAGGTCGAAGCATTCCTCCACTTCAACCAACCAACTTGAATTCTACTACTAACATCCCCATGTATATCATCATCGCTTTGAACAATAAACCCGAGATATCTAAATCGTTCACACCTTTTAATAATTTGATCACTTAGGGCCTGTTTGGTTCAAGTTCATTTCAATTTCTATACTGCAATTAGCATTATCCTGAGAAGCAATTACGTGAAATATATTGCATCTGTTGGTTGCAGTAGTGGAAAAACAATGCGAACAGCTTTTCTCGTAAAAATGACCGGATTGCACTTGTTTATTAAACCGTTTTAAATTTTCGATTTATCCGTACGCAATACGGAGTTCTACAAATATAATATTTTTTTTAAATTTTATGTTTTAAATATTAAAACTACTAAATACAAACAGGATGAACGAAGCAAACAATGTCCTGAACCTACGAAAATTGGAGCACATATAACCCAAATCCAAACAAAGCAACTAATAGCAGAACTCCAACAGGATGAACGAAAATTTTGCTCGTGTATCAGGGGCTGATACAAAGAACTAAACTCGGCTTAAAAACGAAAATTTTACTTGTTGGTGCCGGATCCCGAACCTACGAAAATTTTGCTACTTGTATCCAAAATCGGAACCGAGCCTACCAAATTTCACGATTGGAAATGGAAGAAGTGAGAAAGAAGAAGGAAGAGCCGCATGTGGAGCGCGAGGAAAAACTTCCCGTAAAAAAATTTCCATTTCTTTCACCTCGAGCCCAAGCAAATGTAATCACACAACGATAGTCAGCCATGGCCTTATGAAAGCACAAAGAACTCTCTACACACGACCATTTCTTAACATTGCATAACAAACTTTTCACCCGTGAAAGCCAAAAAAGGATATGTAGATCGGGACGAAGAAGAGGGAAGAAATGGAGGAGTGCCTCAAAAATCATAATATTTTGCCCTTAACTTCGACGACAAACGGATCAAACCATTCCACATCAAATAAACATCGAAATATCGCCAGAGAGAAGTCGAGGGGGACGGGGCCGCGAGACAGAATGATAGATCGAAGGTAGGTTACCTCAGATTCGAACGTTTCTCGGTCGAGGAAGAAGAAGAATAGTCGGCTCGCGAGAATGTCCGGGCGAGAAAGAGTTCGGGGAGAGCAGCAGAGCGAGGGCAACGCAGGAAAGAAATTCCTCAAAGCTAGCTGAAAGTCGGGGCCGCGGGGCTTATCCCGCGGTCCGCTTTCACGCGGCTTCGCGGCAGCTCGCAGCTAATCCGTCGCCTCGCCTTCCGTTTTACCGCAAATTCGCGGTGCGGTACAGCGCCGCACCGCGAATTTGCCTATCCAAACAGCCCCTTAAAGTTACACTAATGTCACTAGAGCTAATACTACTAAAATTACATTCCATGTATTCAGTTGGGCGGTATAAATTAATTTGCTTAACAGCAAGGATACTTCTTAGCGTTTACCTATTTCTGGGCTTTAGTTATCTAAAAACATTCTTGCTGCAAAGGAACTAATTGATTTGTAATGTGTTTTTTGTTTTTGCTGGAGAGCTACTTTATTAACCATTGAATACAGAATTATCTCTTTCGTTTTTATTATAATAATTTTTATTTTTGAAATAATTTGGAGAGCCCATTGTAAAGTAACGGCGGTATGTTGTAAATTATTGTTTTTTAAGTTTTTCAAAATCATTTTGTTTCTTGACTTTTCTATACCCACATTTGCAGCAACCAGCCGAAAAGAAGGATGTATACCAGATTTTTGCCGAGAAGGTTAGAGACAACAAGCAGTTAAAATCCAGATGGGCTATAATGCAAGAAACAAGGGTTGAGTATTTTAGAGGGAAGGACTTCCCGGTGTTCTTGAGAGATCACCGGGAGGTCAAGGAGATATTAGGGACAGATAAAGATTTAGATGTGGAGGAAATCGCTAATATTCTTCTTAGAAAGAACCTTATTGTTAGATGTGATCGTGTGGTGAAAACTGTGAGGCCTGGGAAGAAGAAGTTGTCTTCATGGCCTGCACATCTGGAAATACATAATGTAAGTGCCTTTTAATTTTAATGTTAGTTTTGTTTTAACACTTAAGCTTATTTTTTCTGTCATGCTAAACATGGTTTATCAAGTTTTTTACTCCTTAGTTCAAGTCATTTTAAAAATTTTCTATTTTACCCCACAAAATTATATGCTGGTTGGATGAAAATTGTTTAAGTACGATGCGAATGCTGATTGATGAATTCCATTGAAAATCTTCTATTTGTATCATTATGAGTCCTGTATTTTTTATTTGGTGAGTTTTTTCTTATTATCTTTCTTATCTATATATTTTTTGATTGATTTGCTTGTATGAATGTGTTTGCTCAAAACTCATAGGCTTTGGATTTTGCTTATGGTATGATTTTTTATCAACCATTAAATTGTCATTAAAGCTCTATATTTTTCTTTTTTTCCATCAAAGTGGTTAGTTTTGTCTAAATTAAAAGTTTGTTTATTATGAATTTGCCCTTCAGTGAGTGATTTTATACATGTCATCCTATACTTGCTTTTACAATCCATGCATCATATGATGTATTTTATATCAGATTTGGTATCAGAGTTACGCTTTATTAAATTGTTTAGTAGAAGTGAGCTAGTTAATAGACCATTAAAGAAATGTGATTTTTATAATTAACAAAATCAATTAGTTAATTTGCTCAACTAGAAAAATCAAATGGAGATTGAAGATATAAACCAAATTAAGGAGTGAATCAACGCTTCATAAGTAAATCAATTTCTCTCATATGAACCAATAATTGAATCTAATTTTAATTATGAACATATTCATATGCATATTTACACTGCCGTGAGAAGAAATTTATCATGGGAGAAACTATCAAGATAAAGTATAATAGGGTATATGATATTGAAACTGATGGCACTTTATAATAGAGTATAAGATATTGAAACTAATGGCTGTTGTAGATGCTGACCTTATGATATAGACATTGACATAACTTGGAAAGTTAAAATTGAGGCGTTCAAATTTGATGAGAATTTTTCTTTCCAGATCGGGCAATGCATATGGATAATTTTTCAAATTGCAAGCAATGTTGCGTTAGTTTAATGTAAAATTTACATAAGTAAATTAAATTGGGCAAGCAAAACTATATTAGACGAGTATAAAAAATAAAAATAAATATTAAAAAGAAAATTTAGAACTACTTGGGCAAAAATGAATAAATGTTAAAGGAGAAATATCTCCCTTTTGTTGCATTATTATCAACTGCTTTATACATCTTAATTTAAAATATAAAATAAACAACTATTAATGAATTCATGAGCAAACTTTAGAAATTGTTTTAGCATGCTGAAAAATAAATATAATTCCAAAATAATGGAGGATCCTACTGAAACACTTACTAGGTTTAGATCTTTATTAGAACTGATATCAAATGAGAGATGGCCATTCACATTTCTTCAATTGATCATGCTTTTCAATTTTCTTTAGATTTTGAGCACATATTATAAGTTTTATTGGCTTGGACTGATGGCTATATATACTGGAAATGCATTTTTTGTCAAAACAATCAAATCCAGTCTGTTGCATCCAACACATCCAAATGAAGTAACTTTGTTGGTATTAGAGGCATTAAGAAAAATATCTATTATTGCTACTTCTTGCTTTACAACTTTTGATAAAGACTTGTGTTAAATATCATCAAAGATTTTTTTTTTTCGCAAACAAGTGGCCTATTAGCTATTTCAGGCTATTAGAAATTTGCTTATTTATATAGAGGAACTCAGGAAGAGGACAATGAAGATTATCAATAATGTAGGGATGAAATTAAGAAAATGGGATCTTTACATACATATCACATAATTCTTATGCATTTAAATATCTAACGCCTAAGCTTTAATATTTACTTAAACCACACCTTTATGTTATAAACCTATTGCATGAAAAGGTGTATTTCATCTTTAAAAAATTAGTGATAGTGATATTTTTGTTGTGATATTAAAGATCTGAATGTCAGGCATGAAACTACAGCATATTTAGTGTTAGATATGTAAATACATAAGAATTATGTGATATGTATGTAAATGGTCCTTAGAAAATTGATGAGGACATTAGAGCTCTGACTGAAATTTTTTTGAATATGATCTATAATTGCAATACCCTAGCTCGAAGTAGAACTTTTATTTTCCTAACACTTTTTATGCGTTATGATTAATTTTGTAGTAAATTCCTTATCAATACTTAAGAGTTGCATGGATGTCATTATTAAATCTAGCACTGATTGTGTGCAATTTAAAGTAGAATCACTCAAACCATCCATATTTCTTAATTAGCTGAAACTGTGATTTCTGTAGTAAAATATGTTTTACATTTATTCAATTTGCGACATATAATCCTAACCTTTGATATGATTTTTGCCTATGGATTTTGCTTTTGTCAATTTGGGTAAATCGTGTTTTTATGATGGATATAACTTATTTTAGGTGGCCTAATGCTTTTGCTTTTAAGAACAATTGGAGGAGGGTTTTTTTAAAATATACGAGTACTTCTATGTGAAATACAAAATAATAATTTCTCTTAGTTAACTGAAATTAAAAACCTTACCTTTATTGGATCAATATGCTTTGAAAAAGAGAGCTGTGCAAAAGGAGAATTTTTGCCTAATAGCATATACTTAAGGATGTTAGTCAAGTGCTTTTTTATTTTCAATTTTTTTTTTTTTTTTCAAAATTCATGTGCAGATGATCTTCATGATGAATTATCACTACTTGGAGAAAAGCAACATGACTTTGTTTTGATTCCTGCATTTACATAGGGGTGTTTGTTTTCTTTAAAAAATGAATGAAGAGTAAACATGAATGCAATGTATTTGAAACATTTGGAGCCATCTGGTTGAGCGTAATCAAATGCAGTTCACATATTTGTCTTTGATTTTACATAAAATAAATTTACTGTATAGCTCTGCAATGGTGGTGGTCGGTGATAATGAGCTGGTATAATAGGTGTGGGTGGCCTGTGGTGGCAAGTGATTGACTGGTGACGGTTAGCGGTGGGTAATCGGTACAATTTACTCTTTGTAGTGTTTTTTGAATTTGGCCAAAATCTGGTAAATTTCAAATATTTGAATATAAACTAAGTGTGAATATCAAATATATCAAAATTTTATATCGTATTCCTTTTTCATCAAACTGAACGATTAAGTTTTGAAAATGCTGCATTCCTTTTATTTTACACCATTCTTTAACAAACCAACACAATAATTTACCATATTAGGATCAATTCAATCGAAGATCTTGAGCTTAAGGGACAGGTAGATGTATTAGTTAACCAAGGATTTATTAATATATGTTCCAAAAAAAAAAGGATTTATGAAGTCAAATATGAGTCCTTATGTGGTTACCATATGACTCACACTTAAGGAGATGTTAGTTGGATGATGTGTTTTAATGGCTTAATAATTAATAAAATTACCATAAAGTATTGATTATGCATATTTAGATTGGATGATATGTTTGCTATTGTATTTTTGAAATTTATTCTAAGAAGTGGTTACCATCATGTAAGAACGTGAGAGGCAATTGGATAAAAATTTCTTTTAAGATTAAATATGTTTTGTATGAATGAATGGTGATGCCTTTATATAAGAATCAACATACTTTGTTGTTATTCTAATCTACTATATTACTACAGTTAATCACCCATTGAATTTTAGAGAAGTCGTTAAAAAGTTGTAAATTGAAATGTTATTTATGAATTTGAAAATGTATGGTTTTTTTTAAATGATCTATAATGTTATTGGGCTTTATTGTGTAAGTGATGAATTATATGTTGATCATGTAAAATTAAAATGATTAATAATTGTCCAATATCTACTAATATATATGGGAGATTAAGAGTTCTCATTTTTACTTTTATAGACAATTTATTAAGTGATTTAACGTTATAATGACCTCAAATACATAGTTTTGTAAGATGAGAGTTTAAATGGGAAAAATCTACTGATCATGCTCCATTGATAGTATAGAGAAATTTACAAATACACTTGTGGCTAAATTTTTTTATTTTAATTAAATGTTTGAGATCTCATGATGCAGGAGCATGCCTGCTCCTGACGTGTGAGGGCTGTGGGATCGTGCTCCTTTTGGTTTGAGACCTTCTGGTCCAGACAAATAAGGGACCAACCAGTCCAATTAATTACTTAGGGTTGCTGCTTACTTGATGGAGGCCACTCCTTAGTTACCGTAGGTCTATAAGTATGTTATTTTAGTGCTTGAGTGTAGTTTTCTTTGTCTTTTCTGTCAGGACAGCCGTATGTTGTTTTAGTGTTTGAGTATAGCTCTTTTCGTCTTTTTTGTCAGGATAGCCGTTAGTATCTAGGTTTTCCCTTCTAGGGCTGTATTCAATGATTGATGGTGCTTTGACTATGGGCCCGTTTGGGAGAGCTTATAAGTGCGGCGGCGTTTTTGAAAACGCCGCCGCACCGTTTGTTTTACATTTTGTCTCAGCTTATTTGAAAACCACGTTTTATTATTTACGTGTAACGCTGGCCGTGGGAGGAACCCCGCGTTCCACTTACAAATCGCGTATTTGGATACGAAATTTACGCCCTCGCCCTTCTTCTCGCCCTCGCCCTCGCCCCGTGAACCCCAGATCCTCGCGACACCTTCGCTGGAAACCTCGCGACCCGTTCCTCGCGACCAGATTCTCGTGACCTAAACGCCCCCCGGAATCCTCGCGACCTTCGGATCGACCGTTTGACTTCTCGTTATTCGTCCTCCTCCCCTCTTCTTCGTCGATCTGTAGAGGCATGTATGTCTCCCCTTCTACATCCGCCTCCTCCTCCTCCTCCTCCTCCTCCCTTCTTTGATCTACTCCTCCTCCACTCTGCGATCTGCAGAGGTATACATCGCTGGCGGAAAATTGTTTTTTTTCGGTGGATCGATCCTCGATCTGAAGAAAATCGTTTATGGGGCATGGCTACAGTATAAAGCCCTTTACAGTATTTTTTTTCCTGCGATTTTTGACAATTTTTTTGCACAATTTGGATCTCGGTATAAAGCCCCTTTAGAGGTTTTTTTTCCTGCGATTTATGTTGTGATATTAGTACGTTACACCATAAGAAAACATGCTCTATAATGTTAATGAGAGGCATGGCTACGAGTATAAAGCCCTTATTTTCTTATGGATATAGAATTAAAATTGCTGTACATACTTTGGATTTTGAAGAAGAATAATTTCTCTAGAATTAAAATTGTTGTATAAACAGTCTAACAACTTATGCATTCGGGGCGCTAATAGTCGTTTTTCCACAAACAATTGCAAATCACTGTTATCAAAATTACAAGCCAAACAGTACAGACGAACTTATCCGGATCACCACTATCATCAGAAATTTGGATAGTTGCAATGACTCCAAACGAGACCTATATCTCATCCAAAGTGGTTATTATCTTCGACCTTCTCACATTCTCCACAGCCTCCCCTTCATTGTTGCTCTCTGCCTTCCTCGTTGCAGCCACCCGAAAACAACACTCTTGCTCATTCTCTGCAGGTTTCTCGGCAACTAACCGCCTTCCATTACGGTTGCGTCCCCGCCTACCGTCCCAACGCCTTCTTCCACCTTCTCACAACCTTTTGCCTCGGCTTGTTGCAACCACCGCAAGGCCCTTGCCTTCTTGTCTCCGCCATCCGAACCACATCCTTGCTCGCCTAACTACCTGTTCCAACACTTCCCTTGTGGTGCCATTGTTGTCGTAACTGCCCAAAATCACTCCCCATGCCGCCTCGCTGCTGTCTTAGCCGCTAGAACCACACCACAACCTAGATGTTGTTCTCGATGCCCAAAATTGCCTCTGTATCTTTGTTGTCTAATCCACCTACCCTCTTGCTACTTCCTCTTGAAGCCTCCTAATGGCCACCACCATAACCACCACCCGAGATCCATCTGTAGTTGAGTTTGTTTGTGTTTGTTGTTGTATTTCCCTTTCAAGAGAGTTTGGTTCACCTATTCGTTTCAGTAATAGTATTTTCTTTTTTCCTATTTTGGTTTAGATTAACTCCGACATCATTTGGTGTCAAAGTCTAGTGTAATCCTGGCCTCTATCCTAGGATTCCTAGCATCAACCACTACTCAACCCTACCTCCACCCAAAAAATTTCTTTCCCACTCTACATTACCTCTACACAAGTCCGTCCACTTATCCATCCCCAAATCCTATTCACGCCGTCGCGGAGGCAATTGCCAGAACCTACCCATGGAGAGGCCATCGATGGCGTGGTAATGAAATCCAAAGTGGAGAGAAAGAGGAACACCTGAATCCCTTCCGTAGGGATGATTCAAATGGAGAAGAAGACATGCCACAACTCTTTGGTACAATATTATAGGGGGTAGGGAGATGAAGTGTCTTTTAGGATTACAAAGATGAAGTGTCTGTTAGAGGATACAAAGACAGAGTGCCAGTTTGGGGATAGAGAGACTTAAGAGTGAAAGTGGCACTAGGTTTTGAGGGGAGAATGAATCCGAATGACTTCATAGAGTGGTTGCAGATCGTCGAGAGGGACTTTGAGTATGAGTAGGTTTTAGATGACCAATAAGTGAAACTGGTTGCTATCAAGCTTAAGAAGAGCGCTGTTGACCTCACTTTTTGTCGAGGTTTAGTTTTCCTCCTAGATTTAGGATTCTAGCCTCAGGAGCTTCCCGACGATCCTAGATTCCTAGTGATGGGACCCACCTCGTTTTAGAATGTCTGGAAACCACTTCGTTACTCTTTGAAATCCTGTACGAGGAAATTGACGTCAGGAGTTCAAATCGAGTTCCTATAGGACCACTGGACATTAGGATAGCCTCGTGCACTTCTTACACACCTGCACCATTCTGGTCGATCGAACTCGAGTCAAAATTTGTGACGAGACCAAATTTAGATACGACTTCGACTTGACCGTCGACGAGGTTGCCCAGACGACCTCGGATGACGAAATAGACTGCGCCGATGCGTCCGGAACTTCGATTTTACCTAAAATTGACGTTAAATTTGCGACGATAGCACGTCGGGGACGAAACTTATGAGATGATTATAATTATTATATTAATAATAATAATATTTATATTATTATTGTTAATATATGTATTTATATATAACACATTTCCTAAGCCCTAATTCCCTCTCACGCGCCACTCGGCCTGTTCTCCCGCTCCTCTGATTCGCTCGGTTGACTCCGTCTCTCCCGCACGCGCGCGAGAGAAGCTTCGACGAGCCTTCTCCCGCGCTCGAGCCGCACGCCTCTCGCCCCATCTCCTGTGGTCTCCTCCTCGAGCCGCAGATACCCATCCCTAATCCCTGCGCGCGCAAGTGGTATCTTGCGGTGTTTTCCTGCGCATGCATTATCCTTGCGAGTCGCCCGATCCTCTGCGGTGTCTCCTCCTTGCGGCAATTTGTCGCCAGCTCCACTTGCGCACCTTCCTGTAAGGTGAGTAGACGCACTCTCTTCTCCTCCTTCGCCTATAAAAACCCCATTCCGGGATGATTTAGGGTTGGCCCCGAAAATCCTCTGTGAGGAAGGGGAGAGTCTTGTTGGATTGTTACCCGAGCTTGCTATTCATTTTGTGTGCTTCCCGTTGTCCGGTAACTTCCTTTACCCCTCTCTTGCTCTCGAGCTTTTGGCCGGGGAGGTTGTCACTTTCGTTGTTAGCTTGATTTGCCCTGTTTATGGTTTCGGCTAAGCATTTATATGTCATGGAGAGCTTTACCTACTTTCTTAAATGGTGTTTTCTTATTCCCCCTCTATAGTAGCATGCTAGTTTGTTCTTATATGAAAATCTGAGGGGTTTATTACATGAAGCATGTGTGGGAGTGGGGGATATGGCATGATATTAGGTCCTCCTTTTGCTTTATTTGCTTAACATGGTGAAGTTTTAGCATGGCTTTAGCTTCTATTTTCTCTTGTTTAAAGCAAGTTGAGATTGATGAAATATGGTTTTGAGGTAAAGCTAGCCTCTCTTGATAAGCATATGAGAAGATTGGGTTTAAATGTTTTAAGCTTCACTCTTTAAAAGGAAAGTGCATACTAGGAATGTTGGGAAGGAGATCCTATGCGTGTTCTTATTTCAAGCATGTCTTTAGTCTTTTACTTATGATATATTAAAAGCATAAGCTTGAGGCAATGAATAATTTCTTTTGCAAGCATGTTGAAATGAATATTAGAATAGTTTCTTTGCTTACCTTGGTATGAAGCATGGAATGATTCATTTGGCTTTTCGATATGCATGTGGGGCTCGGCTTTTGCCCTTCGTAACTTTTCTTTATCGAAATGGCATGTTGGAAAGGAGCTTAGTTCGATTTGAGAAGTTTCATGCTTGTTCTTATATAAAGCATATTGTGGCTCTATGTTTTGAATATTTGGAAGCTTAATTCTTGGGCTTCTTGTATCTTAGCCCTTCATGAAGCATGATTAACTAATTTGAAAAGCTTCTATGCTCATTCTTGCTTGCAAGTATGTGATAGTTTTGTAGTTCGATATATGAAAGGCATAAAGGTGTTATTGTGGCCTAAGATCGACCTCTTTCTTAGTTTCAAGCCAAGGCAATGTTTAAATATATATGTATTTCATTTAATTGAGCTTTTAAAGAAAATTGTTGTAGCCTTATCTTTGGACTTGAATTTAGTCTCATGTGGCTCGATTTTTGTGGAGTTTTGTTGTGTCCTTTGTTTTGGCTTAATCCATGATTTGATTTTAGCCTCATGTGGCTCGGTTTTGACTCTTTTGGCACTTCTGGTTTTGGCTTTGAGTTGAGATTGTTGTAACTCTGATTTTAGGCTTGTTCCAGACCTTGCTATGGCTCGGGTTGGGCTGCACGGTGCTCGGTTTTGCCCTTGTGGTGTTGTTCCCTTCCTTGGTTGTGTCGTGGGTGGGCTGCAGCTTGGTGTCGGCTCGGTTCTTGCCTCATGGTGGCTCAGGTTTATGCCTTGTGTTGGCTTGCTTGTGGAATGAGATGATTATCGATTGGATTTGGGGCATCATTCCTATATTTTACTTGGTGGAATTGGAGCTAGTTTAGAAGACTTGTGAGAGTTTACCCATTTATTTTCTTATGTGTCAAAGGTTATGTTTGGGGCAGTCCTCCTTTTGTGTTTCATGTTTGTACCCTACCCGTGAGTTCCTTGGTGCCTATAGTCTTGGCCATGAGCTTTTGTTTGATTGTATTGGAGGATTTCATATTTATGATGTATGTGGAGGTTCAAATCACACAGAGGGTTGGATAATTTGGGGATTTGGATGTACTAGCAAGGCTTCTCTTGGATTATTTTCTCTTTTACTCAATTTGTGGAGTTTGGGGAGGGAATGTAATGCCACACTTGGGAGGTTTTATATGATGGAATTGGAATTGATTTGAAATTTCTTTTGAAAAGCTTGTCCATTCACTTTCTTATAAATTTAGAAGCTTGTCTTTTCATTGGGAGTTTAGGGATCTTGTTGTTGTTGACTAGGTCCCGAGTCAGATGGTGGTTTTACTTTTTAGTCACCTTTGCCCATGGAATTTATGGTGGTGATATGAAGGTTCAATTCTAGCACGGGTTTGGAAACATTAGTAACCAGTGTTTGTCCCAAGCCATTTCCTCTTTTGCTTGATTTTAAAGGCCTTGAACGATTTTCTCAGGATTTTCGCTTTTAAATACTCTTGTGGTATAATTGCACCCAAGCGAGGATATGACATCTTCGGGGTCGATTCGAGGAGCTTGGGGCTTTGCTTTCGATGTTTTATTATTACATGTCTTAGGGGAATTTTAGATTAACCCATCTGTCGCTTTAACCCTTTAAATTCGAAGGTGGTTTAGTCTTCTTTCCCTTATTGTTGCTCGACACGTCTTCCCCGCTCCACTCGGAGTTTGGTTTTGTTTTGTTTTGAGGCGATGACGGCGATGATGCTAAAAGCACGCACGGTGATAGAGTAGAATGATATCACATCCTACGACACCGGGACTCGCTCTGGGGCCTCGATGAACCGTAGGATGACGGTATCATTCACCGTTATAAAGCGAGCGGGGCACCCGTACCTTCTTAGGATCGCTAGTGACCCTCTGCCCGACGAAATAGTCGACTCGTGGACAACCCCAAATTTCAAAAATCCGATTAGACCGATCTACTACTACCTCATACAAAATATATATATATATATATTTCTCTTTTGTATGCCTGGAAATTCACGTGCATGCTTAAAAAAATATAAAATTTAAAAGCTATATTATAAAATCCGGTTGTCCAGCTTGTTGATTATCGGTTTGGGTCGAGACACGCCTCCGAGTTAGGTTTAGTTGGACGCCCTTCAGGCGAGTAGCGGGACTCTATCACTCGGGTGGCCGAGTAGCGCTTCGACGACCCTTCGAGAGTATTACACGATTCCGAGCCTAGCCTAGGCCCGAGTCTCTGCGGTTTTCTGGGTTTTCGTTTGATTTTTGATAGAGCACTCGTGGTCCTTTTAGGATTTTCCGGAGTTTTGATGACTTTTACTATTTCTTTTCTCGGGCTTTACATTGTGAGTCGGTCATTTTATTTTTCTCGAAGCTTTTCGACAACCTTTTCTTCTTTTGCTTGGCTTTCATGTGACACACTTACCATGGCTACACATATGTAAAACTACTGGATCTTCATGATCATCAAGTTTGTTTACATTCTGACGATGTTCTTTTTACTTACTTCTTATCGTATGCTTATATCGTTTAATTGCTATTTGTGCATACCTCATTCTGCATACGCTTTCCGCTAAAGCGCGTTGTCTTATACTCTAATGCATGCTTTATTGTTTTCCTGTCTTACATACCTTCGTTATACATTGTACTGACGATTTAAACATACTCTGCATAAGATGTTTAGTTGAACTCAACCATAAAGCGCTATTGATTGAACATTTCGACTTGCACCTTAGAAAACTCGACTTTTCATTGCGAAGGAGCTTGGAGAGCTAACAACGGTCGATCTTCAATGTGACAATAGCATATCTTCGCATGTCTAACCATTCCTTGGTTAAATAACGATCAATAGGATTTCGAGGTTGTTCGACTAATGCGACATAAATCCTCAACCTCTTGTTAGGCGCTTTGTATAGCTACTGTTATCTGATATAATGCAGACTCGTTTTAGGATTCAGGTGTTGTCGTTTGTTACGACCTAAATCCTCACATCTTACTGGGTTATTCGTGTGATTGTTTCGCATGAATGTAAACGATTAATTAAATAAAATTGGCGGGATGAAACAGCTTAAATAATATCTCCTGCTAAATCGAAGCCAAATCATAGGATAAGCTGGAAGTCATTGGAGTTCGCTCCGGATTACGATATCCCTAGTCTTTTCGCTTGGATCCTGCAATAAAATGTTCAGGATTTGAGCCAATCCACTTTCCTTCTCTTTGTCCAGATTACGTTGAAAAGTCCTTTCCTTTCGATCTCATTGAAGATGATATTTCACGATTTTTATCGAGAGTTTTCTTAAGTGATTTCGGTCATTTAAGATGTAATGCTATAAAGTGCTGCTTTATAGGAAACATTTCCGAACTCATTTAAAATAAGCCCTATTTAATTCTTCATATTAAATGAGTGAAGCTTATCAACAAATAAAATGGTTTCGCGAGACAAACGGACGTCATATATTTCTTAGTTTATTTGATACTACGCCTCAAGTTTTCCTCGAGTTTTGTGTTTGTCTTTCGGGATAAATGCATCTTTGAAGTGTAGTACTCTTTCATTTAAAGCTATGAAAAATATGGGGTCGGTTTGATTTCATATTTCTTTCTTAAAGGATCCTTCCGAAGCGGGCGACGAGATTTCGATTCCTGCCGTCGATGTTTACTGACACTTCA
>JAKZJZ010002701.1:0-14127 GCA_022702705.1 Papilionanthe hookeriana x Papilionanthe teres | reverse complement strand
GTTGTAACACAAACACAAATACGAACACACAAACTAAAATATCTAGACTGACAGATTCATACACAAATATCAATTGAGGTTAATTTGATCTCTTTTTCTACTCACATTTTCCCTCCTTACTTTCAATTTTTAACGGAAGAAACTACACTAATAATGTGGGTGTATTAATAAAAGTAGTGCAGTTCATCTATATTTTGTTTACTAAATAAGTTCACGACCTTACTCAGTGAAAAAAAGTCAGTTAAAGGAAGTAACAGAGTTGACACGGAGTGGTCCAAGTCTAAACTCTACATGATTTAAGGTAATGCTCAGCTCGAGTTGAGAACTGAGTTATAACAGACTCATCAGCCTACTACCACCAGAAGTCTTATACAAATTTAGTCAAGACCTGCATAACCTCACAAATCTAATCCGCACTAAAGCAAACTCAAAACATAAACATAAACAATCATGACTCTCAAGCACATTAAATCAAAGTACACTGATAACTATGGGTTGCCTCCCATAAAGCGCTTGGTTTTAACGTCGCGGGCTCGACAAATGATTCCTCTTGGATCAAAATTCCAATTAAGTAATCCTCGATCAATCGCTCAATCATTTCCAGATCCAGGGATTCCTATAAAATCCTCAAATTTTAATTTTTCACTCAGCTCTTCATTTTCAGTTTGATTTATATCATTGTTCCTCATATTTCTTTCTAGATCCAATATTCTTCTTTTGATTTTCTAAATTTGCATATTAATATCATCCTTAAAATTTATAAGAAATGGATTTTTATAAGATACTTCAAGGTCTCCCAAATTTTGGATCGGATTCCCTTTGGATAATTCAGATTCTGGATCAGTATCCTCTATGTTACTCTTTTGTTTCAAATTATCTTCCAATTCTTCCCCTTTATAATTATTAAATAATGGAGGATCTATCATAGTTGAGGAAATAGGTTTTTCTAATTCCTTAGAAATTTCTTCCAATGGTCTTCCAATATCCTTATCCTCTTTTCTCAACTCAAAGTTCTTTTTAAATTTATCCTCAAATTCTCTTCCAAGTCCTAGTTCAATAACTTTATCATGTTCATCATTCAATTCAGGTTTTCCTTGTGATTGAGTCGCATCTAAAGATATAAAGACTGGTTGTGTAGATGAATTCCCTAAATAGGTGGCTTTAAAATTTTATGGGGTACATCCAACTTATGTTGATGAGACTTTTCAACAAATGGAATTAAAAGGTTACTATTTTTGGTAGCGTCCATCATTTCACACCTCTCCTGAACATACATACAGTCTTTTTTAACTAAAGTTTTTGAATCATCATGAAAATTCATTTCAATTTCATCTGTTAACTTACTCTCAAAACTTTCTTGGAAATGGTCTTTAGTTAGATAATCAATTTCAGTAATCCAAAAACAATCATCATCTTTTCTTTCAGCTGGATATTTCATAGTCTTTAATACATCAAAAGTGACTTTCTGGTCATTAATATTCATAGTCAACTTTCCTTTTTGCACATCTATCATAGCTTGTCCAATAACAAGGAAAGGTCTCCCTAAAATAATTGGAATTTCTTTATCTTCCTCCATATCTAATACAATAAAGTCCAAAGGAAAGATAAATTTATCCACTTTAACAAGCACATCTTCTATAACTCCTTTTGGATAAATGATAGATCGATCAGCTAACATAAGGGTTACAGTAGTGAGAGAAATATCGACTGAACCTAACCTTCTAAATATAGATAGAGGCATCACATTAATGCTTAATCCTAAATCACATAAAACTTTTCCACATAATCTTTTTCCAATTGAACAAGGAATTGTAAAGCTACAAGGATCTTTAAATTTCTGAGGAAAATATTTCTGAAGTATAGCGCTGCACTCCTCACTTAGTGCAACTATCTCGTAATCCCTAAATTTCCTTTTCTTGTTTAATATCTCCTTCATAAACTTTGCATAACTTGGCATCTGTTCCAAAGCTTCAGTGAATGGAATATTTATCATTAACTTCTTAAGTACTTTCATGAACTTTGAAAATTTCTTATCCAACTCATACTGTTTAAGTCTTTAAGGAAATGGAGGTGGTGGTCTTTCTAAATTGATTTTAGTTGGAGATATTAATTTTTCTAGATCCTTAGAAACATGTTCTTCAGGACTTTTAGTTTCCTTTGTGTCTCTCACAACTTTTTTCTCTTTTTTAACTACTTTCTCTATCTCTCTTCCACTTTTTAAATGGACAGCTTCTACTTATTCATTATTGTTCTCTTTAGGGTTGATCTCAATGTTGCTAGGAAGTGTTCCTTGAGGTATATTGTTAAGTGAATTAGCCATTTGTCCTAGTTGATTCTCTATATTTTTAATCGCAGCATTTTGACTTTGCAATTGGTTTCCCATCTGCAATACCACTTCTTCCATAGACATCATCTTATCCTCAAATTGTTGATCATTGTTAGAGTCCGGTGGATATAAAGGTCTATAGTTTGTATTCCCCTGATTATTACAACTTCCATTAGGATTCGCATGATTATTTTCCCATTTTTGGTTTCCATCATCAGTAGTATGATTCCAGTTAAATTTAGGATGATTCTCCCAATACGGGTTGTAAAAGTTAGAATATGGGTTGTTTATGGTATTTAAAGCGTCATATGATATGTTAGTATCAATTATATGCCCTAATGAAATTTCCTCACTTACAGAAGTAAATTGAGGCTGGTTCATTCCAAATTGTTCCAACTTCCTTGATATTGTGGCAACCTGAGATGCAATAATTGTAATCACATATGTATCATGAACACTAGCTACATTTTTATGATTTACCCTTGCAGAGGGCCATTGAAATTCATTTGTAGCCATATTTTCAATTAATGCATACGCTTCATTAAATGATTTTGACATTAATGAACCACCAGCAGTAGCATCAATTATAGACCTAAGGGATCCTACTAACCCATTATAAAAATTTTGAATTATTAACCAATCAAGCAGAGCATGATGTGGACACTTTCTTAGGAGTTCCTTAAATCTTTCCCAGGCTTCGTATATTGATTCTCCTTCATATTGACAAAATGAGATAATATCATTTCTAAGTTTAGTTGTCCTTGAAGGTGGAAAATACTTAGCTAGGAATTTCTGAGTTAACTCCTCCCAATTTTTAATAGAGCCATGTGCTAATGAGTATAACCATATTTTAGACTTATCCCTTAGTGAGAAAGGAAAAAGCCTTAGCCTAGCAGCTTCGTCTGACATACCGTTATAACGAAATGTAGCACAGAGTTCTAGAAAACTAGATAAGTATAAATAGGGATCCTCCAAAGGAGTTCCCCCAAACTGATTGTTCTGCACCAGTTGGATAATCTCATGATTTATTTCAAACGAGTCAGCTTTTATGACAGGGTTTTTTATACTAGAGTGAATTTCATCTGTCGTAGGATTTACGTAATCCCTCAGTGAAGTATGATGATTTTCCAAGTTATTATCTTGAAAGTTTTTCATTTCCATTTCTAATTTTTCAAGTCCTTTTTCTATTTTTATTTTTTTTATTTTTTTCAAACTCGGGATCATAAGGCATAGGTCTTGTAGATTCTTTGTTTCGCATACATAGCACAACAAACAATACATTAACAATTAAACAAATAATAGATGAAATATATTCAACACAACAAAACATTTTCACGAACACCTTATTTTTCACACAAACAATTTTTTTTTCTTTTTTTTACAACACTTTTTCATATAGCAAAACACTTTTCACACAAAAATAGTTTTTACGACATTACATTCTTCCAAGTCTAAACCTAATTATTTGAACAAAAATTCTCCTAAAGTTCTTACCGAAGCTTCCCCGGCAACGGCGCCAAAAACTTGACCCGACCGGCAATAACGCAGTAATTTTTGTATCCAAAAGATGGCCAAAAACTTGACCCAATTTATAAATAGCGGCTAGTGTATAAAATTAAAATGTTGTAAAATTTTTGAAAATATTTTACACACTAGGGGTACTACGCAAGTATACGTATCGTTTCAAGTAATATAGAGTTTTCTTTTATAACCCCAATATCGATCCCACAGAGAAGCGAGGTAAGCAATCCTTTAGGCTAATTCCAGTCTATTTCTATAAGGCCTAAATTTGGAATATTGATTAAAATGGGTTTTCTAATAACTAATCCTAAATAAAGTTCTTAAATAAAATGATATCCTATGGATAAATTAGTTTGGAGAATTTCGAGTTGTTAAAGACTACCTTTCTTTTGCAATTACATAGATAATGTGTAGGAAAGAGATGCTTAGAATTTTATGTAGTAGTGCCAAATAGAAGCAATCCTATTCTTTACCCTTTGGTCCAGGCATAAAGAACATTGGCTAATCTATAGATCGGTTCAGGATGTTTTATTAGTAGAATGGGTTAATCTAGGCTCACACTTCTAGATGGCAAAGAGTGGCTATGGTTGGCCCTACCAGTGACTCGTTCCCTTTCTATAGACTAAATTATTAGAATTTAGTTTGTCACTCTAAAAACTAATTAATTCTACGCCCAATAAACAATATATTCCTATTTATTTGCATTTCACCTTGAATAACCCGCACAAGGCCTTCAACTACCCAAGGATTCATGTGATATCTACTAGTTAAGAATTCATCTCCTTCTAGGTCTCAGAATTCTTCAATAGATTTTAACAATACAAGTGATCAATTTGTAAAGTAAATGAAGATCTGGTATGAATATCATCACCATAATTTGATAAGAGAATATCTAAGCATATCTTAATTCCTAAACATGCATCTATTTTATTAAAAAACAAAAGTAAATGAAATTAATGGCATAAGAAGTAAAAGTATTGATAGAATTATGTAATAAATTAAGTGCCAACAAGGAACTTATTTCATTAGTATTCTATTATATTTATGCAACTATCTGTCACCTAGAAGCATTTAATAGTTAATTCTATCATAAAAATGATTTTCCTACACATGCCACTACTTCATTTAAAAGGAAGAGTAAATAAAATCACTTACGAAACATGGATAAATCACGACAGAAAACTCAGTTTAAAACAAAGAAATTCCACTAGAAAGTGTTTACAAGAATTACAATAGAATGAAGAACACAATACTTAGCTTTTTTCCTTCTGAAAGAAAGAAGAAGATCTCTCCACCAAAGTTTCCCACTATCCATGCGACGCTCGTACATCCCTTACATAAATATCTCAAATTCCCTCACCAATCTCTCCATAAGATGTAAAAATCTACATCTTCATAACTCTAAATGACTAAAATGACTAAGGGGGAAGAAAGAGACTATAGGGTGTCATTTTCTCTGAAGGAGTGGCCTCCTATTTATAGGCTTCAACGGTTGCCTCAAGGCACCTCTTCAAAATGTGTCCATGTTCAATGAATCTTCTAGAAACCAACTTTGGCACCTATATCTGGCGCCTAGGCGCCGCGATCTGGTGCCTAGGCATCGGACTCCGTGCCTAAATAGTCGCACCCCTTCACTTTGGGTCGCACCTATTCGTGATTTAAACCGTTCCAAAGTGTCCAGATACATTGTATCACATGTCCTATATATTAGGAATAACTTCTAGGCTTCTAGAAGGTCTAGAAACTACTTAACACCGTCAAAATAACTCTCAAAGTCATCAAAAATCCGTCCAATAACCGTTTCTGGATGATTCTGGCGCCTAGGCGCAGTTTTCTTGTCGTCACTGGCGCCGAGGCGCCACCCTGTGCGCAGCTCCACCATTTTGCTCCGTTTGGCTCCATTTCAACTCTGTTTTGCCCCATTTCAGTTGCGTTGCGTTCCTAACATCTTCACCTACAATATAGACATAAAAATAATCTTTCTCAAAAGTATAATTTCATTCAAAAACATGTGAGAAATATAAAATATATTAAGCATAGAAAGACATATCGATATGTATAAAGTCAGGAATTTTCTTCTTTGCTTACTTTTGGCTCAAAATTGCATAGTTTTTGCTTCATTTTTTCTAAAATCATATTTTTATACTTGAAGACAAAAATATGCAAAATTCCTTCCTTTAAAGTGTAATATCTTTAAAAATGTGCATAAAGTTAGCATGAAATGCACACTAAAAATAGGTACTTTTCTCATGGATCACCTCTCTCCCTTCCTCTCTCACTCGCACTATATTTGCTCCCTCTCTTTCTCCCTTTCTCTTACACACTCTCTCTTATTATTCCAACACTTTCTCATGCATAATCTCCTCTTGCTTGCTTTCTCTCGCTCTCTCCTACTCTCTTATCTCTAACTCTTACTTTCTCTTTCTCACTCTCTCTCCCTCACACCTCCATCTCGTTCTCTCTTTCTCCCAGTTTCTTTCTGTCTCTCTCTATCAATTGTTTTTCTCTTTATGTCTCTCTCCCATTCTCCCTTCTCTTTGCATCTTTCTTAATTCTTCTTACAGTCACTTGCATCTATCTACCTCACTTTCTTCTACTCCTCTTTCTTTGTCTCTCACTCATCTCTATCTCCTTCTCCCACTCTCTTCCTTCCTCCTCTTCCTCTCCTTCTCTTCCTTTCTTTTTTCTTTCTACCTCTATCCCTCTCCCTCTCTTTTCTCTTGGTTTCTCAATCTTTCACTACTTCACTTGTTTTATCCCTGTCACACTGCCCTCTTGCTTTCTCTTCTCTCTTGCTCTCAATCCCACGCTCCCTCTCTCACACACTCTCCCTATCTCTCATACTCTCTTTTATGTCTGAGCATCCCTCTTCTCTCCATCTTTTATCTCCCTCTCTTTCTCTCCCACTTTTTATCCTTATCTTTATCTTTTTCTTTCTCTCTTCCTCTCTTGCTCTATGTTACACTCTCTTTGTCTCTCTCTCCCTCTCACTCTTTGATCCCTTTTTATCAAACTCTCTCTATCTCTTTCTCACTTACTATTTTATCGATTGTTCTCTTAATTTCTTCGTTCACACTCACTTTCCCTCCATCATTCTCTCTCTAACTCATTCCTCTCATTTTCCCTAATCTCTCTTTATTACATATCTAGCTAGCTCTTCTCTCTTTCTCATCTCTCTTCTCTAGCTCCCTCTTCTTCCTCTCTAATTTTTTCTCTCACTCAGCCTTTATCCCTCTCTCATTATCTCCAACTCTCCTTCCCTTCCTCCCACCTCTCTTGATCTTCGTAGGGAGAGCAAGAAGAAAGAGTAAGGTGATAGAGAGTAAGAGAGAAATGAAGGGGAGACAAAAGGAATGAGAGGCAAGGAGGAAGGGAGGGAGGAGGGAGGCAAGGAGGGCGGAGGTGTATAAAGTAAAAGAGAGAGGGCTGGAGAGGGATAAAGAAGGTAAGATAGAGAAAGAGAGAAGAAGAGAGAGAGAGTGAGAGAGAAGAGAAAGAAAGGGAGAGAAATAATGAGAGAGAAGAGAGAACAAAAGAATGTGAGAGAAGGGAGAACATGCAAAGAGAAAGAGACTAAAAGATTGAGAGAGAGAAAGTGAGACAAATGGAAGGAGAGATAGGGAGAGAGAGAGAATGAGGGAGGTAAGTAAGGGGGATAGAGGGAAGGAGAGGGAAAGACATATAAAGGGAGGATGGGTGGAGAGAGCAAAGAATGGAAAGGAGGTAGAGAGAAAAAGACAAAAGGAGAGCAAAGAGGGGCATGTGGAGAGGTGAGAAGGAGCGATAGAGGGAGATATAGTATAGAAGGGAAAGAGGGGGAGAAAAGAGAGAAGGTGAGATAGAAAGGGCAAGACAGTGAGAGAGACAAGAGAAAGTGTAATAGAGAGAGAGGTGAGAAAGAGTTTAACGGAGAGGGATATATGTACAATGGATGAAGGTGGAGATAGAAAGAGATAGAGATAGAAATGAAGGGATAGGTTGAGAATAAGAAGATGCATAATAGAACGTGAGAGACAGAGATAGAGGATAGGAGGGAAAGAGAGGGGGAATAGAGAAAGAGAGTGAGATAGAAAAGATATGAGAGTAGAGAGAACAATGAAGTGAGATATAGAGAGTCAGAGAGAGATAAAGAGTGGGAGAGGGGATAAAAAGCAAAAAGGAGAAAGTGTTGGAGAGAGTGAAAGAGAGAATGGGAGGTATAGATAGGAAAATAGATAGATATACAGATAGAGTGTGAGGGAGTGAGTAAGTGAGCGATGGAGAGAGAGACATAGGGAGAAAGGGAGATAGTGAAAGAGATAGTGAAGGAAAAGATTGAGAGAAGAGACTAAGAGAAATAGAGGGTGGCAGGAAACAGTGCGAGATAAATAGAAAATAGATAAAAGAGATAGAGAGAGGGAGTGAGAGAGATGGAGGAGAGAGAGGAAAAGAGAGAGAGGGAGAGAGAATAGTGGGAGAAAAGGAGATATATATATATATATATATATATATATATATATATATATAAACTGAAAAAGGAAAGAGTGTGAAAAAAAGGAGAGAGAGTGTGACAGAGCGGGAGATAAAAAAGAGTGTAACAGAGAGGTGTATATATATATATATATATATATATATATATATATATATATATATATAAGGGAAGGAACTAGAAATAGAAAAAAATAGAGATAAAAAGGAGAGATAGGTAGAGAGTAAGAAGATGTAAGATAGAACGTGAGAGATATGGATAAAGGATAGGAGGGAAAGAGATGGAAATAGAGAAAGAGAGTGAGATAGAAAAGACATGAGCGAAGGAGAGAGAGAACAAGGAAGTGAACGAAGGAGAGACAGTAAGGGAGAAAGAATGAGAGTGTTGGGGATAAAGAGCAAAATTGAGAAAGTGTTGGAGAGTCTAAAAAAGAGAATGAGAGGTCTATAGGGGAAATGAGATAGATAGATAGATAGATAGAGTGTGAGGAAGTGAGTGAGTGAGGGAGGGAGAGAGAGAGACAGAGAGATAGAGAAAGACCTAGGAAGAAAGAGAAAGTAAAAAAGGAAGGGAATGAAAGGAGAAAATGAGAGAAGAGAGAGGGAGATAGAAAGTAATTGAGAGAGGGAGGGAGGGAGGAAGTGAGTGAGCATAGAGAGGGCGTAGAGATAGAGAGAGTTGGAAGGAGAGAGAAAAGAAGCAGGGATTTGAAGGGAAAGGGCAAAAGAGAGAGTGGTAGATAATGATAAAGAAATATAAGAGAATGAGAGAGAGAAGGATAGCAAGAGAAGAGATGTGAGAGAGAGTGAGTGAGATAACATGGGAGAGTTAGAGATAAAGATATCAAGAGAGATAATGAGAGACTGCGAGAGGGGCACAATAACAACAGATTGGATATAAAGTGAGATAAAAAGATATAGATAGAAGGGCTCCATGTGAGAGAGTGAAAGAGGAAGATTGAGAGAGATGGAGGGAGAGACTGAAAGAAAGTGCAAGTAAGAGAGAGGGAGGGAAATAGAGAAAGATTAAGATAGAGAGCAAGAGTGAGTGTGAGAAAGAATGAGAGTGAGAGAGAAAGTGAGCGAGAGAGAGGGAGGGATAGGGAAGGAGGGACGGAGGAAGGGAGAGCGGGAGGAAAAAAGGGAGGGAGGGCATAAGAGAGAGAGTCTCTTCTTTCCCTTTCTCACTCATTACATTTTTTCTAGCATTCATTTTTATTTTATTACTCTCACACACTCTCTCTTCTCTCTCTACCTCCATCTATAGCTCTCTTTATCTCCCCTCTCTTGCCCTCCCTCACTCCTTCCCTAATTCTCTCTCTCATGTATTTTCTCTCTCTATTTCACTCTCTTTTTCCCTCCCTCACTCTCTCTCTCTTCGTTCTCTTCTCACTAGCTCACCCCCTCTCTCCTCTCCTCTCCTCTTCTCTCTTTATCTGTCACTTCTCTATCTCTATATATATCTCTCTTAGTTTCTTACTACCATATCATCTCACCCTCTCTCCCACTTCTCTTTCTTTCTTTCTTTCAAGCTCTTTCTCACACTCATCTTTCTCCTTATACCCCTTATCTCTACTCACCATCTCTTTATCTCTTTCTCCATTTATCTATCTCTCTCTCTCTCTCTATGTCTCTTACTCTCTCTTTCCATCCCATTCTCTACCTCTCTCGCTCTTGATCCCTCTTGCCCACTTTCCATATCTCACATCCTTTAGCTCTTTTGCTCTCTATTCTCCCTCTCTCTCTCACACTTTCTTTATCTCATTCTTTCTTCGTCCCTCCCTCTCTTGTGCCCTCCATCTCTCTCTCGCTCTCACTTATAATTTCTTTTTCTCTATTTTTTCACTCTTATCTATTTCTCTCTTATACAATCACTCTCTTGCTCTCTCCACCTGTTCTACTTTGGTTACTTTTTTACTTTCTTTGCCACTCTCTCCCTCTCTCCCTCCCTCCCTCTCTCTCTCTTTTCTTGCTATCTTTTGCTCTCTATCTTTCTTTCTCTTTGAGAGAGGCATAGAAACAGAACGAGTGAAAGAGAGTGACGGTGGTGGGAGAAAGATGAAGGAATGGAGAGAGCAAGAGAGAGAGAGAGAGAGATCAAATGAAAGAGAGGGAGAGCCATGTTAAGAGAAAGAGAGAGAAAGAGAGACAAAGAGAGAAGATAGAAAGCAAGATGAAGAAGTAGAGTACGACTGGGATATAGCTAGATAGAGATAAGTGAGAGAGAGATATATGAGAGGAAAGGTGAGATGGAGAGAATAGAGAGCTTGAGAAAGAGGAAGGAAGCAGAGCAAAAGAGGAGGAAGGTAGAGGGATGGAAGACAGAGGTAAAATACTGTGAAAAGAGAGAGAGAGAGAGAGAGAGAGAGAGAGAGAGAGAGCCGGAAGAGAAAAGAAAAGATAAAAAGAGAGAGTGTGTGAGAGAGTTAAAGAAAGAGAGAGAGAATGAGGGAGAAAATGTAGGAGAGAGAGAGTAAAATAAAGGCAAGGAGGGAGAGAGGTAGAGGGAGGGAGCGAGCAAGGTTAAAACAAGACAACATTTTTGTGAGAGATGAGGAAGAGCAAACGGGAGAGAGAGCTTTCCTTCCTCTCTCCCTTAAGTACTCTCTTTCTCTTACTCCCTACTTCTTTCTCTCCTCTCTTTTCCTCTCATATCTCATTCTATCCACCTCACCATCACTCTATTTATTTCTCGCATTATCAAAAATGGTTTTTATTTGCTTCTTCATCTCTATTTTTCTTGATTCCTCTCTCTCGAGATCTTTCTCAAACTCTTCTGACTCCCTCTACCCCTTTCTCACTTTCTCTCTACTTCTCTTTTGCTCTTCTTATATCTCTCACACGCTTTTTCTTTATCTCGTTCTTTCTTCCTCCTTTCATGCCCTCCATATGTCCCTCTCTCATTCACTCAAGCTATTCCCAATTTCTCTCTCTTTTTCTTACCCTATCTGCTCCCTCACTCCACCTTTTTCCATCTCTCTCTCTCTCTTCCTCGCTTACCATCTCTCTCTGACCCTATTGCTCTTGTTATCTCTCTCCTCATTTCTCACATTCTATGCACCTAAATGTTTTTATATCTTTCTCTATCAAACTCTACATCTCTCTCTATTATCTCACTCATCCTTTCATGCTCGTTCTCACACTATTCGTTCTCCCTCTATCTCTTCTTTTTCTCTAGCTCTCTTTTACTATCTCTAAATCTTTTGACTCTCTCTTGCCCTCACACTCTCCCTCACTCTCTCTCTCTCTCTTTCTCTCTCTCTTTTTTTGTATTCCTTTCTTGTTATCACTCTCACCCTATGCTACTCTATTGTTCTCTCACTTTCTCATCTTTCTCTTCTCTTGCTCTCTCTCTCTTTCTTTCTCATCTTTCTCTTCTCCTGCACATTCTCTCTCTCATTCCTTGTTCTCTCATTCTCTCTCCTCATTCCTCATTCATCCCCATTATATCTCTTTCTCTCTCCCTCTCATTATCTACCACTTTGTTGCTCTATCTCTCTCCATCTCTATAACTCACCCTTTATATCTCTTTCCCTCACCTTCTTTCACTCACTTAATCTCTTTCTCGCTCACTGGTACAGGCTAACCTTAACTCCCACTATATCCATCGCTCTTATTGTCCATCCCTCCCTCTAACTCTCTCTTCTCTCTTCTTCCTTCTCTCTTTTCCACCCTCTCTCTCTTTCTCTAACACTTTCAATCTATCTCCCTTCCTCTCTCACTCCCTACCACCCACCTCACTCCCTTCCTCTCTCCCTTCCTCTCTCATTCCCTCTCACCCACCTCTCTCCCTCCCTTTCTCTCTTGCCCTCTATTCTCTCTGTCTCTCCCTCTTTTCATCCCTATCCTTCCCTTTCACTATATATCTCTCCTTTAGCTCCATGTATCATTCTCTTTTTCTCTCTATCTCATTAACTCCTTAGCTCTTTCTTAAATTGATCTCATCTCACTTTTCTCTAGTTCTTTCTCTGCTACTTTTTTCTCTCTCTTACCCTTCTTTATCTCACAATCACCCTCTTGTTTTATTCCCCTCTTTCTATTTATTTTTTTATATATCTCACTCACTCTGGAACTCCTCCTCACTCTCTCTTCGATCTCTCTTCCTTTCTCATGCTGTCTTTGTCTCTCTTTCTTTCTCCCTCACTCTTTCATTCTCTCTCGCTCTCTTCTCAATCTCTCTAAATCTCTTGCTCTCTCTATCTCTCACACGCATACATACTTTCTCACTCTTTTTTCTTACTTTCTCTCACTCTTGCCCTCTCGCTCACTCCCTCTTTTCTCTCTCATCTAGCTCACTGTTCATCTCTCCAATGCTCTCTAGAATCAATTCCTCACTCTCATTCTCTCTCCTCTATCCTCTCCTTTCTCTTATTATTTCCTCACTCAATCTTTCAATCCCTTGGTCTATCAAACACAATTTCTATCTGCCTCTTTGTCCTCTGTCTCTTCTCTCTCTTTATTTTAATCTCTTTCTCATTTTTATCTCTAAGCCCTTCTCTCTCTACTTATCTTTTGCTCTCTCTATATCTCGCTCCATCTTTCCATGCTTATCTCCCTCTCTTCCTCCCTCTCTCTCCCTCACTCACTCTCGCTCTGTCTTAATCTGTTGCCTTCTCTATTTGCCCTCTCTTTCTTCTCTCTAACTTATCTTTTTCCTCTCTTGCTTCTCTGTCCCTCATTCTTTCTTTCTCTTCTTCTCTCGCATATTCTTTCTCTTCTTCTCTCGCATACCTCCCTCTCTCTTGCCCTCCATGTTTCCCTCTCTCTTCCTCATGGAGCTGTTGTCTTTCTTACACTCTATCTCACTTTTTTCTCTCTCTTTCTTGCTCATTCTCGCTCACTTCTCTCTTCCCCTATCTTAGTCTCATTATCCCTCTTCCCTCTCTCTTACCCTCCTTCCCTCCTTCACTCACTCTATCCATTCTTACCTCTCTCTCGATCTTCTACTCTCACACTCTCTCGCATTCTCTCTTCATTCTCTCTTCTCTCTTACTCCCCCTCTCTCTCATTCTCTCTTCTCAATTACTCCCCCTCTCTCACATTCTCAGTTGAATCCATCCCTCCCTACCTGACTATAATTCTCCTCTTCTCTCTCTTTCTATCTTTCTCAACCTCTTTATATATATATATCTCTCTCACCCACTCTATATGTCTCTTCATCTCTCTCTCTCTCTTCTTTCTCTTTCTTTCAAGATCTTTCTCACTCTGTTCTTCTATCTACTTCTATTTTGCTCTCTTTATATCTCTCTCTATCTTTTCATCAATATATCTCTCATTTTCCCCTCTTTTCCTTTCTTACCATCTCTCTCTCTACCTCTTTCTCTCTGTCTTCTCTCATTCTTCTCTCTCTCTTTCAATCTTTCTTTCTCTTATCTTATCTTCCTCCCTCACTCTCTCGTGCCCTCCATCTCTCTCAGTCGTAGAGCTCTTCTCCTTGTCTCTCTAGCTCTTTCCATTCTTCTCTCTTTGTCTCTTTCCATTACTTACTTCTCTCTTTGTCTCTTTCCATTCTTTCCTTCTCTCTTTGTAGAGCTCTTCTCCTTCTCTCTTTGTCTCTTTCCATTCTTTCCATTCTTCTCTCTCTCCATTACTTACTTTCACTTTTTTTCACTCTCTTTGTCTATCTCAACTTCCCTCTCTCTTACACACACTCTCTCTTCCTACCACTCTCTCATATGAATTATCTCTCTTTCTCTCACTCTTTCCCTCTCACTCACTCACTCTTTTCTCTCTCATCTCACTCACTGCTCATCTCTCTCATGCCCTTTGAATCAATTCCTCCCTCACTTTCTCTCTCCTCTCCTCTCGTTTCC
>JAKZJZ010002700.1:0-14130 GCA_022702705.1 Papilionanthe hookeriana x Papilionanthe teres | reverse complement strand
GAAGATGCTCCGTCGAAATATAATTCCCAACGTCGATCATCGAGGTCTTCTAGATTCATTATTTGTTCATCTGCGGATCGTCATTGAGAGGAGATTCGGCCGGCAAAGGGTGTGCTGCGAGGAAGTCTGCTAAGACTTGTCCCTTTACGACACGAAGAGGCACGAAAGTTATATCGAATTGCAATAATATCATTGACCATATGGCAAGTCTGCCAGAAAGTGTTGGACGAGTCATCAAGTATTGCAATGGATTAAATCTCGTGATCAGGTTGACCTTATGAGAAAGCATGTAGTGCCTGAGCTTTTGAGCGGCAAAGATCAGGGCCAAACAATGCTTTTCAATTGCGGGATACCTTACTTCCGTCGGAAGTAAACGACGGCTTAAGTAGTAAAGAGCATTTTCTTTACCCTCATCATCGACTCAGGCTAACAGGAGCTCGAGAGAGTCGTCTAAAGCCGCGGTGTAAAGTATCGGCGGTCTACCCGAGACTCGGGGCTGCTAAGACGGGAGGTGTCATTAAATATTGTTTAATGTCCTCGAAGGCCTTCTGGTATTTCTCTTCCCAAATAAATTTGGCGTCCTTTTTAAATAGTGCCGAGAAATGCTGACACCTACCTGACAAGTTTGAGATAAAGCGTCGAAGATATGCCAGCTTCCCTTGAAAAGATCGTAGTTTTTTAAGGTTTTGGGAGGCGGCATTTCTAAGATAGCTTTAATCTTTTCCGGGTCGATTTCAATTCCACGATGTCGGACAACGAATCCTAAGAATTTCCCGGAGGTGACACCGAAGGCACATTTTAAGGGATTCATCTTAAGGTTAAATTGTCTTAATCGTTCGAAAACAATTCTCAAATCATACAAGTGGTTTTCCTTTACTTTGCTTTTGATGACCACATCGTCCACTTAGCATTCGACTCTGATTGTGGATGAGATCATCAAAAATTCTTGTCATTGCTCTACGGTAGGTTGCTCCTGCGTTCTTCAGTCCAAATGGCATCACTGTGTAGCAAAATACTCCGATCGGCGTTCTGAATGCTGTAAGCTTTTCATCTTCTGGAGCCATCTTTATCTGGTTGTATCCTGAAGATCCATCCATGAATGAAAATATTTCATGTGTCGAAGCAATGTCAATCATTAATTCTGGGATCGGTAGAGGAAATTCATCCTTTGGACATGCCTTGTTTAAATCTCTGAAGTCCACACAGATTCTGATCTGACCATTCTTCTTTCTAAATGGCACCACATTGGCTAGCCATGTCGGGTATTGTTCTTCACGGACAAATTTAGCGTCTATTAGCTTTTTAACTTCGGCTATGACTTGTTGTTCGATTTCTAGACGCATTCTTCTCGGGACCTTGCTCGGCCGGGACGGCATTAGGATCCACTCCTAGCTTATGAACTGCGACCTCTGGAGCTAATCCTGGCATCTCATCGTAGCTCCAAGCAAAACAGTCTTTAAATTCCATTAATAACTTGATTATTTCTTCGGAGTCTTCTTTATTGAGTAAGGAGCTAACAAAGGTAGGTCTAGGCTCTTCGCTAGTACCTAAGTTAACTTCCGTTAACTCATCTATTGTAGATTTGATTTCTTCTTCGAATTCGGTGGAGCGTCTCCAATTTGTAAATCTTCGAGTTCGTCCGTAGTTTCCATGCAGCTTTCATTGGACTCGCAAGTGACAACCAAGCAAAATTCGGCATCGTCAACCGACCCTACCGTGCCGAATCCGAGACCATGCTTTGAATTGGGTGGACGACCGGAATTATTCCATAATTTTTCAAAATGTTGAGATTGACCTTTTGTCCATTGTCGAGGTAAGAAACCACGTTGAATTAAATTTTGAACACGGGGAGAGTACCACTCAAAAGGTAATTCCATTAATTCTGATGAAGTGACATCTTCGAATTGTACATTATTTTCAGTTTTGGAGGAAGTAGCACCACGGTAGAATTTGATTGGCCTTGCACCGTCGTTACGTATCTCTTTGACCACCATACCCTCGATCTTGTTAGAATGGATCAGCGTTAGGGTCATAGTATGTACGTAGTGGTTAATCTTTTCGTACATTGATTTGTATTCTTCGTTCTTCTCATCTTCGAGAGAGATCTTGAATTGCAGCTTCTTCCGACTTATTGCCGCTTCTTCTTGCTTGATTTCTTTTTCTTCTTCAGAACTATCTTCCCAATCAACATTGATGGCTGGTTTCCTCTGTCCAACTGTCCTAACGTCTCTACCACGACCTCGTCCCCGGCCTCGACCTTGGATGCGAGTTGTGGAGAAACCCTCACCATCTCGCCGTAAGGGAGTGGTGAGTGACTGTTGGACTAGAACTTCAGGTTCTTTGTTGTCCCGAACTTTCTTTGCTTCATTTGTTATTGTATCTCTGGAGAAGATTGTTTTCTTCGGCGGTGCATAATAAGCTGCGTCTTCATGGATTACAATCTCATGTACGGAGAATGGTTGCAAGTCATCTTTGATGCACTGTTCCCCTCCATCGTAATATTTGATGCACTGATGCAGAGATGATGGTACCATCCTGTTTTCATGTATCCACGGTCGGCCCAGCAAAGCGTTGAACGATGTTTCTGAATCAATAATGTGAAATTTTGCGGTTGTCTTTGCTAAGTCACCGGTCTTCATCAGTAGCGTTATTGACCCGAGGGCTCTTTCTCCTTTCTGGTTGAATCCTCTTAATAACATTTTGTCGGCCTCGAGCTCACGAGCATCAATTTCCAAGTATGCTAGTGTTCGAAGACTCATTATATTGATTGATGCTCCTGGATCCACCAATACTCTGGAGAGTGTAAACTTCCCAATTGTAACTGAAATGTACAATGGTCGGTTGTGATCTACTGTCCCAAGTAGTAGGTCATTGTCCGTGAAGGTAACACCTCGCTGTTCGGTTAACGAACAAACCTCATCTAAGGAATCTCCAGTCATTTGAGCTAAGCAAATTTCTGGATCAAGTAAGGCTTTGATTAGAGCTTCTCTCATCTCCTTTGATAAGATGAGAGCATCGTAAATACTCAGTTTGGCCGGTAGTTTCCTAAGATGGGCTAGCATGTTGTAGTCCACTTTATTTTCATGTGTTTCGGCTTCTTCTCGAATGGGTATTTCTTCTCGCGGGGTTGGTTCTTCTCGAACAACCACCCGCTTTCCTTTGTCCTTTGGACCCATTCTCGGAGGTAGAACTCTTCCACTTCTTAAGTTGACTTCTGTAATTTCTTCTGAATCTAGTGTTGAGCTTGCTGGTGTTTCTTCTTGAATTGGAATGACAGGTTCTTCTGAATTAGCTTCAGAGTCTGAAGGTTCTAACTTTATTGTGACTGGAGCTCGTCGAAACTCCCAGATAGATTCGTTACTTGTTGAACTCTCGTAGCCTCCTTGATGGATGTCTTCTTCGTTATTTTGCTCGTCGAGATCGTGTATGATTCGAGAATTGTCGTTGATGTCGAAATCGATATCCGGATTGTCGCTAGTTACGTAATCGTTAGAAACGATCAAAACGTAGCCAACGCCATCACCCTTATCATTATATGATCCCACCGAAGTGAGCGGATAATCATACAAAATCGAGGTTCGAGGGATTTCTCCCCGAATCGGAAACAACTATCCTAGGATAAGCAGCCCCTAGTCTAGCCTTAGGAGTCTCGGTCCTCTCTTCTTCGTCGATTTTCTTCTTCTCTTCAATCGTCTCCCGTTGAGGTGGTTCTTCTATCGCAAGTGATAAGTACCGGCTTAACAGGTCTCGAACTCGAATCGAAGCTCGCACCGAGGCGGTTTGGATGCTCGTCTAAAATCTTTTCGAAGACCTCGTCCAGGTGGTAGTCCATCCATCGTCGGCCGTGTAGGGATCTATCGGAATGATGGGATCGGCTTGAGATAACATCGACGGAACCTCCTTTCCGGGGTTCCTTCATGTACTCCTTCGGGATCGTTATATTCCCTTTCCGAAGGTTGTCGTTGAGCCAACTTTTCAAGGTAATGCAATCTTCTATCTTGTGCCCAAGCATCCGGTGGTAGGGGCAAAAGTTGGGATCACCTTTCTTGTTGACTTCCTCCGGTCTTTTAGGCTCGAGCAACTGGAAATCCGGAGTCTTCATCGACTACGGAACATTTTCGGCATCGCTTCATTCTTGAACGGATATTCCCCGCTCGAAGCTCCCTTAATGTACGTTGCGGACGAGGCGGTTGTTCATACTCGTGGAGATGACCGATAGCCGGGCCGGGGTTGCCTGGTAATTCCGTTGTGGTTGCTCGCGGTCGTTTGGTGGTATTTGCATCGGTTGCTTGCCTTTGTCAACTGCTGCAACGATCCCGGATTTCTTTTCAAAAGTCTTCACAGGCTTTTGTTTGTCCGTCTTGTCGGCGAAACTTAATTGCTTCGCCTCTTCTTGCAAGCTTCCGGCCTTGCTTAACAACTTCTCGAAAGTCTTAATAGTGAATCCTTTGAGGAGAAGTGCTATCGGGCCGTGAATGCTTTTAAGTAAGATGCCGATCGCATGTTGTTCTTGTAGTTGTGGTTCACACTTCATGCTTAAGTTCCTCCATCGAAGTATGTAATCCACCAAAGTTTCGTTCGGCCTTTGTTTCTCTACCACTAAATCACCTATAGTGATGTGGTGCCGAGCTCCGGCGAATCGCTTGATGAAGAGGTTCTCTAGCTCCGAGAACGTCTTCACCGAACCATTTGCAATTCCGCATACCGCCGAAGGCGATCCCCGACGAGCCGCCGACGAATCGTCGGAAGAGCAATGCATCGCTCCCGCCGTCATTACAACAACTCGGCACGAAAGTGTGCAACATGTCGTCGGGGGTTCCTGGTTCCGTCGAAGGTCTTGAATAGAGGTGGTACGAAGCCTTTCGGGTATTGGACAGCGTCGAATTCTTCTGGGTAAGGTCTACCCGTCCGAATGGATGCCCCGCTCTTCGATTGTGCTAAGGCTTCTCGCACCTGCTGTTCCACCAAGTTCTTGATATCCTTTTCAGGGATCATACTTTGTGTCGTATCCTTTTTCACCGATCATCCCCATTGACGGATGTAATCTCCTTTCCTCCGTCTACAATGTGAATGACCTCTCGGGGGTGTCTCTCTTTGTGGTCGCACTTGACTGCGGAGAGTGGCCGGAGCTACAGACCATCTCTTCCATCCTTTTCGCCATTTGAGCGATCGTGTCGTCTTTCTCCCGAAGCCGCCTTCTCATCGCCTCGGCTCCTCTCTTCGCGGCTGCAGGAGCACCTTGCGAAGCCGATGAAGCTCGTGTTTCGACCATGTTGATTTCTCGCATATTCGTCGTCCATGAATTCCGATGAATCAATCTCGTCTCCGAACTTTTCTTCTCTTTCTTTTGCCAATCGTCGGATATCGGTTCTCAACTTTTCCATGGCATCTTCTAGCGGGGCTTTCCGTGTGTCTTCGCGGTTGTCATGCGATAGCTCGCTCAGGGTCCCCTTTATCGCAAGAAGCACTTTCTTCGCATTCAAGTCTCCCGGCGAGATTTTCTTTCTTGGGCCGTTGTTTCAATCTCAATCGCCCAGCAGTGGGACGCCATACCATCCTTCTAGCAGCAGAAGGTCTAGGACCAGATGGTCTGTCAGCCAAATGCTGGAAGGTGGTATCCTCCCTAATCTGTAATCCTGAGACGACGACAAGCGGACTAGCCTTCATTCTTTTACTTGGCTTTTCTGTCATGATGGCGGGTTCTACTCGGGGCCCAAGATGGGATTTGACTGGCACCCGCCCTATCCTTCGTAGAATTTCCGATACGGGGCAGTTTTCCTTCTTTGCTAACTTTTCTACCAAAGTTTGCAGTCGAGCAAACGGCGTAGTTCTAGTCCTTTTCTTGCGGCTATCATTGTAATATGCGGGCTGAGGTAATGCGGCAAAGAATCTTGCAAACATTTTCCTCGTCCTCTCGCGGCGGAGAGGGGATGAAACCTACTTCCTCCCAAAAGCGGTATGTATTCAGCAACGGTGTATATTCCACAGCGGTTCCGGGATTTCTTCCAGAAAGCAATTTCAACGTCTCGGCTTCTCTCAGCGATCCTTCTACTCGTTTCTTCTTTGGGTCCTTGTCGCTGATGGAATCTTTGAACCGGACCCGATTTCGAAAACGAAGGTCTTACAGAAGATCCGTACCCTCCACGGTAACGAGTTCACCATAATTCCGGATTTCTTTCCCCTTTGATTTGGCAAAAGTCTGGGTAGGTGCGAAACAACTAGACCAGGTGGGGGTAGTAAGAATGGTCCTCCTGCTGGACGGCGAGTATTCCTCCCAGTCGGGATCCTTTGCAGGGAGGAAACTCTTGGGTCGACCTAAGGTTGAACTCGAGCGATGGCTTCTCGGCCTTCGGATACCTTGTTCGTCGGTGCAAAGAGGGAGACGTCGGTGATCTTGACATTCGTATTTTCAAATCCTTGTCCAAATCGGATGATCCCATTGTCGGGCAGCTCATCCCTATGAGACGACGAAGTCCGATCTCGTTGGTGAAGGAGAAAATCAGCTTTGGGGCTTCCATTTCTGCAGGGTAGATTCTGGTTGTCAGTCCCAAGTTACGCTTCTTTTCTTTAGGACGAAAAGAAAGGAATTGAAAAAGAGTCCGAACTCATTCTTGTTCATGTATTTATAAGAAGGAATCATTTGTTAAAAGAATCATTTATTAGAGGGTTCGTTTATTTAGAACGGAATGTTCAAAGGTGTAGAGAAGGTAAGGAATCCGATTCGGAGTTGGAAAGGAAAAGGTCTTATGCAAGACTTCTCGACTCGAAGGATCACTCCTAAACTAACACCTATTGGGGGTCCACCCCACCTCAAAAATGAGGTAAAAGGATCTCGAACCTCTCTCGTTTATGGGTATCTAAACAAGTGGCTCCTAAATCCGAGAGAATGTTGGCTATACTTGTTCAAGGTAGAAATGAACATAATATTCCAACGGAAAGAAGGGTAGTTTGACCCATTAAGGACATGGATACACTACCGATTTTTTGAAAGCAGAATTATCTGATTATAATGGAGAGAGGAATTGTCCCCAGCGGAGTCGCCAGAAGTTGTCGGCATATTTTTAGGTCGTGTGTTTTATTTTGAAAAGGGGGTCGCCTGACAGAAGTTGTCGGCGAATTTTTAATTTAATTTAAATAAATAATTTTGAAAAGTAGCATTTGATTTTGAAAATAATTTTAAATTTGAAGATTTTAAGATATGAGATTAAACCGATCTCACATCCCAAATAGTTTATATAAACGAGCACCGCACCACAAACCGTGTATCTATCCCTAAGGATAGACACACTGCTCGACGGTGGGGCTCGATTAAATAAACTAGAAGATTTGTGACATCCGTTTGGTCCGCGAACCAATTTTATAAGCCGACAAATTCCCTCGCTTAATATGAAAGCATTAAACAGGGTTTATATTACTCGGGTTCTTTAAAATTCCCTATAAGGGCAAGCCCCTATAGTTAATTACATCTTAAGTGATGGGAATCACCTAAGAAAACTCTCGATAATAATCAATAATTCTGCTCTCAAGGATTTCAAAGTTTAAGTTTTCAAGGGATTAAATTTTGGAATCTCAATAGGGAATGGATCAAATTTGGAACATTTTGTTTTGGGAATCCAAAGGAAGAAAAGTAGGAGAAATCACAGATTCGAAGCGAACTTCGGTAATTTCCCGACTATCCTATTGTTTTGCTTGAGTTTAGGAAAGTCCTAATATTTATTTAAATGTTTTGATCTTGCCAATTTTAATTAATTAGAGCTTATATTTGTATGATAAAAATCAAACAAATAGCCTCGAAAATGTGAGGGTTTATTGTCGTACCGGACGACTACCTCGGAATCCTAAGACCGGTTAGGGCTTAATTTACATGACATGATCATGCAAATGCCTAACGAAGAGTTAAGGATTTATGTTGCACTAGGAAAACTACCTCGAAGTCCTATGGCTTTGTTATTTAATTCTAGGAAAGTTTTGCTGAAGTAGACTCAGGTTTTGCTGATGACGATGGCCGTGCTGCCCACCATGCTCCGAGCTCCTTGTTGTTGCAGAGTTTTAGTTTTAGAAGTCATAAATCAGGGGATGAGAAAAGTGTTTAGGTTTAGAGAAAATCTTAATTTCCAAGTGTTTTTTATGTTTTATTTAAAACAAATCTTAAAGTTGATTATAACGACACCGGTTAAGATCCCACGGTTCCATCCTTCCGGCATCGTTATTTTTATCGGATTCACTTAGTCCAGATGAATTTGCTAAACTCAACTAAATGAGTTCCACACTTTCATTTAGACCGTGGGAAATCCTGTTAGCAACACGTAGGTTACATCATCCGAGGTATTCCCGATCATCCAACAGGACGTTTTAATTTAATTGTAATTGTAGTTTTGTGTTCTTTTGTGATTAAATTTTGAGTTGTTTTATATTTTGAAATGTTGTGGCGGTGAATTTTATCTTGCAATGACTTTTAACTTAGTTTTGGTTTCAGTTTTAGGGACTATCCTAAAGGTGTGGGTTTTCATGCAACAGTTGTTTATCATGCAAGAAAAGTAAGTGCGATGCGATTAATGAAATTGCAATAATTTAAATTGCAAGAAAGTAAATTGCAATAAAATAAAAGCGTACCTGGAGGGTCTTCCCGTCATCCCAAGCTGCACTTAAAACACAATTAGAATATTTAAGCAAGTTCCTAGGTAAAGCTAAGGGAAGGGTTATGGTTTCTACCAAATTCCTAATCCTATAACTAGTCATTTCTATGACGTCTAGGTTCCTTGTGTTTTGGTTTGAAGACGATTTTCTTCATCAAAGAACAATTAAATTCAATTGTTCTTATAAACATCCTATCATATTGAGAAAGTGTTTAAGAAGAATCTTAAACATCTTTTTAATATTGCTAGAATTGTTTTAAGTCCAAATGGATTCAATTACACAAATGAATTAATCGTCCAAGAACCTCAAGTTTTATTATCTTGCTCAGTGAACTAGGACATTTGAATATCCTATAGGTGAAGTAACATTTCATTTAATATTCTGTTTAGGAGTTATAATAACTAAAGCTTTCGAGGGTAAATTGGTGTTCAAAGGGTTTGTGATTTAGTTTAATTTCCATTAATGGGTTTAAATTTGGAATAATGTTCAAGTTATTTTAGATTTATTTTGAATTCTTTATGTCTTTGGTGATGTTATATTTAATTCAACTTAATTTAATTTAATTTGATTTAATTGAGTTTTTAATTTATTTAATTCAATTTAATTCAATTTAGTTTGATTTGATATTACATTAAATTAATTTGATTTGATTTAATTTTAATTTAATTTGATTTAATTTCCTTTAATTTAATTTAATTTAATTTAATTTAATTTAATTTAATTTAATTTAATTTAATTTAATTTAATTTAATTTAATTTAATTTAATTTAATTTAATTTAATTTATTCATTTAATTTAATTTAATTTGTTTATTTAATTTAATTTAATTTAATCTTTAATTTAATTCAACTTTTAATTTTAATTTAATTTAATTTAATTTAATCCAATTTAATTTACTTAATTTAATTTAATTTTTAATTTAATTTTAAATTTAATTGTATTTTTTAATTTTAATTGAAATTTTTGAAAGAGTTTAATAATTTAATTTTAGTTTAATGATTAAGTCTCTTAATATTTTGAATTTTGAGTTATCATTTTAATTAAGAATTGAATATTAATGAGATGATTAATTTAGGGATTTTTAAATTAAAGAATAAATCTCTTCCTAATAATATCCCTATTTTAATAATTCCAATTTTATTATTCTTCCAAATTTAATCAATTATTTAATTAAGGTTTAATTATTTTAAAATTGTTTAATGGGTTTCTACCCTTTAATTATTTAAATTTCAATCATCCAAATCAGATTAGGATCAAATATTTTACTTGTTAATTTTTTTTATTAAACCTAAAGCTTTAATTAAGGATTAAAATTTTAATTACCACTTTACCCTTTAAGCTTAATAATTTCATAACTCACTAAATTAAACTCAAATGAACTTGAAATTTTTATGTGATTTCACTCATATGTCAATAAAGACATGAGAGGAGAAAATATGATTTTTCTGTATTTAATTTATTTATATAATTATTTTTGGTAGAAAATAGAGATTTCCAAGGAAAATTTAATAACATGACCTAGGGAAAGTTTCTGTCCTTAAGAAAATTAGGTTACATTCCTAATGACTAGAGAACCACTTGGACTAATTTTGGTGATTTTTTGAATTATATTATTTTTATTATAATTATTTTAAGTTTTGGAGTGTTAATTAATTTAAAAATAAAATAAATGTTGAAAAATGAATTTTATATTTTTCAAAAATCTCCCTGATATCAAGGAAATCAGAGAATCAAATTTTACAATTTTCTGATTTTTCTATGATTTATTATAATTATTTTAGTGAAAATGCTAGAAAATACATTTTTTTAATTTTAAAATTACCCTAGAGCTTTAAAATTTAATATCTCACTAAATAGACCTAAAAAAAATATGGGGTTTGTTCTTAAGTGATTAAAATTCAAAATGTGACATTTTGGTGAATTTTATTATTTTTGTGATTTTTATTATTTTTTAATTATTAAAATATTAAAATAATATTAAAAGATCAACTTTTTTAGAAGATTGAAATTTTAATTTTCTTAAATTCCCTAATATCGGAGAGGCTCCAAAACCGATTTGGTGAATTTTTAAAAAGTATTTTGAAAGTTATGAATTTTTTAAAGTTTAAAATGACTAAATGGCTTAATCAACCCAATTAGTAGGGCTAACCAAGTCCAATTGACCTCAAATTTTTATGGTGGATTCCTCTGATCCTAAAGGTCAGTAGAGAATTGACTTCAAGTCGATTTGATATATGGTTAGCTCTAATTAATTAGAGATCCATTTTGGGTGTTTAAGCCAATTAGGGTTGTTTTAAATGAACTAACTCAAAACCTATTTTTCCTAGGGTCCTCTGGTCATAAGGAACATCACCAAATTTTCCTAGAATTTATTTCACAACATGCTATTTATTGGAATTAAAATACTCAAAACGAGTAACATGAATTTGAAAAATCAATAACTCTTCACAGGGATGGCCTCCGACTTTGGAAAATTCAGGGAATGTTCCCAAATTCGGAGGCTTCAAAGCCCTATGGTCTCATGCCATGGTGAAGTATACATGCATGGAGAATTAAAAATATGCAGAGAGTAAGTAAATTATTAAAAATAAAATACTTGATGAAATTAAATGATTTCTTTTCCACATTATTCTCCTCTCGTTCACTCGAGCAAGAGGGTATTTTTATTTTATTTTTCTGATTTTTCTACACAAAGTTATGAATTTTTGAAGTTTAGGGAATTAAATAAATCAGAAAAATCCCTAATTTTCTATTTATCCACGCGGCGCTGCGTCAACCTCGGCGACTCCGAACGCACACGCGTCGTGCTCCCATTCGACGCCGCCATCCGAGTCGACAGCCGGGCCCCGCGGTTCTCGTACCATCTCCTGATCCGATGCGATCCTGGCCGTCCGTCCGCGCGTGTATTGAATGGACGGCATCCGTTCATCGTCCCCAAGTGTCCTCACACGAGAGCCGTCCACACTAAATCCCTAATATCTCACTCGATACTCAATGGATTTTCATGTTCTTATGCTCTATGGATTCGTCTTGAAGAGACGAACACATCTATACGGTGATCATGCATTGAAATTAAAGCATTTGAAATGGAGAATCTCCAGAAGCTCGGGATGAAGAATTAGCTCAAACCTTTGCTCAGAGAAGTGTGGCTTCGATCTGAGGGTTGTTGCACCTTCGATTGGATCCCAGCAAGCTCTAGATGAAGTCTCCTGGTCTGGTGAATTTCCTAGGTAGGATTTCGACCACAGCCGATCACAAAGCTTGGAGGGCTGGAGCAATCGGGGTGGCTCCGGAGATAGGGCTTTTCTTGGTGGACACCTTCCCTTGGTCTGCTGAAGGTGTAGAACCAATCAATTTGGGGATTGGCTCACTGTGGAGAAGCGTCCTGGTTTTGGGCCTAGGTTTCAACTATGAAATTGAGCTCACAGAGAAGAAATGGCAAGGGGATCTCAGTGGGGATCAAGTGCTCTGTGTATGGGGAGGAGTCTGGAACAATTTTGGCAGAGTTTCCTTAAGGTTTGTTTCAGCACCTCCCATGGCCGAGAAGGGTGGTGTTTAAATAGGAGAGGGTGGAGGGCCTCCCAGGGAGAGTTAGGGCTTGGGATCAGCTGCTCTTGTCAAGAGAAGAACGGCTCCAATGGCCACCTGGGGATGGGGCAGCTCGGCAGGTGAGAATTCCAAGTTGGGCTCACATGTGAGCTCTCGGCCCGGTGGTTTCCGGCGGCCGTGGTGGCTGGCCGGCCGAGTCAGGTCACCCTCGAGGTCGGGAGGTCGGGGCTCGGGATTTGGTGCATTCGATCGAGGTTTGACATGTGTAAAGTGATTGAATCAAAGTAGAAAGGGGAAGGGGTCATTTTGGCTTAAAATGGTCAACCCATGCAAATGGGTTGGGTGCACCTACCCAAGACCTGGTTTTGGGCTGAGGGGTCGGGTGGGTCAACCTCTCATGTGTGGTGGAGTCTCCATCGAGGATTAGGTGGCAAAGCATGGTTTAGAGTGTGACATGAGTATGGTTAAAAAGGCTTAATGAAGGGTTAGGAAAGGGTCCCCTCTTCTTGCCTTTAATGGCATGGTGACATGTAAAGAGGCTCTCATGGCTTCCATGTGGCTCATGCATGGCTTCATGGCTCACCTTTGGCTTGGGAAAAGTCAAGTCAATTTCATAAAAAGGGTTTTAAGAATTTTGGATATTTTGGTGAAAATTTGGATGAAGCTTCATTTAGAATTATTTGATCATTGGTTTATGACTTAGGGATGATTTTAATTGAATGGATGATGTAGAGAAATATCATGTGGGCTTTGGGACCAATTTTGGGCTTTTTGAAAGGGTTTTAGATGGGCTTTTAAGATGGTTTAGGAAAGTGGGCTTTTGAATTTTAAAATGGATTTTGGGATGAAATTTTGTAAAGAGATTGGGCCAAATAATTGTTGGGTTCAGCTCATGGATGTATCATGAGTGACTCGAAGCAAATTGGGGGTGATTTGGGTTTGAATTGGGTTGAATTTGGGCTCTTTTGGTGAATGGGCCAATATAGGTCCAAGTGGGCCAAGTTGGGCCAATGTTGGGCTAGGGTTGAAATTGATGTAAAATTAATGTTGAGAAATGTTTATGGGAGTGTTTCAAAGAGGTTTTGACTTTGGTTGGGCTTTGATTTTGGGGTTTGGGCTCATTTGGGTTAGGCTTGGGTTTAGGTTAAGAATGGGCCTTTTAGCTTTGGGTTGAATTTGAGTGGGGTTTGGGTCTAAATTTTGGGCAAATCATGTTAGTGTTATGCTTGTGGGGATGCTAAGGAAGATTTAGAAAAGATTTGGGGTTAATTGGAATTGAATTGGGTGAGTTTGGGTTAGGTTTGGGTCATGGGTCCAAATTGGGCTTTAAGGCCAAAAGTGAAATTGGATCCAAATGTCAATCAAATTGGACTTTGATTTGGTCTAGATTGGTGTTGGGAATGTTGAATTGAAGTTTAGAATTGAATTGGACCAGAATTTGGGTCAATTGGGTAGGTTTGGTTTGACATTGGGTTCACTTTGGGTTAAAATGGGTCAAATTAGGGGTTTTGACAAAAGTAGGGTGAATTGACAAAATAGGCCCATGGTGTAGTTGAACAAAATGAAATTGGGAATATTTGGGATTTTCTGGAATTTTCTGGGAATTTTCTGAATTTTTGGATTTTTGGGTCAAGGGGGGTATTTTGGGTATTTAGAGGGTATTGGGAGGTTTTCTTGGAATTTTTGATATTTTTGGGTATGGATGATCAATTTGAGTGATGTGGAAATGTTTGGGATTGATTTTGGGGAATTTTGAGCAATTTAGGTGATTTTGCAAATTTTGGGTAGTTTTAAGGGTTTTGGGTAGGCAAAGCGGGTGTAGGGTCCTGGGGGTCAAAAATTGAAAATTTGGAAAATTGAAGATTGGGTAAATTTGAGTGGAATGAAATCATTTTGGTTGAGCCATGAAGCCACATCAAGCCCACATGAGCCATGAAGGGACCC
>JAKZJZ010000270.1:0-58676 GCA_022702705.1 Papilionanthe hookeriana x Papilionanthe teres | reverse complement strand
AATGACCAAAATGTCTCTCTTAGCCCAAAATTTCAATAATTCCAAAAATTCCCATAAATTCCCAAAACCTCCAAAATATTCTCAATTTCATTTGTCTCAACTACCACATGACCCAATTTGGCCAATTTAGTTCAATCTAACCAAAAGACCCAATTTTAACCCACAAGTGCCCAAATTAAACCCAAAACCTACCCAATTGACCCTAATCTTGCCTAATTTCAATTCCAAGCTTTACTTCAACATCCCCAATACCAATATAAACTAAATTCAAACCCAATTTGACCCACATTTGACTTCAATTTCACATAAAACCCAAAATCCCCGATTTTGCCTAAGTGACCCAAATCCACCAAATTGACCTAATGTCAATAAATTTCCCCCAATTTCAATTCTAAACCCTTCATAACACTCCCCTAAATTGAATTGAATCATAAATTTCCCCCAATTTGAGCCCAAGTCTCATTCAATCTACTTGAACCAAGTTTACCCAATTTTAACCCAAATTCAACACATGACCAAATCTCACCAAATTGATTGACCTTCTCCCAAAATTTCCACCCAATGGATGTTGGGAACTCTTCATGACAACCCCATAGACCATTTGGAACCTTCAATTAGCCTTGAACCCAACCCTAGCCCAAACTAAACCCAAGTTAATCCAACTTGCCCCAAATGGATCAAAATCCCAAATTCCACTAAATTGACCCCTCAATTAATTCAAAACCATTCCAAGTCTTCATTAAAAATCTTCATTACAATCATCTACACAATATTACTCAATCACTTGGGCTCAATTCGAGCTCAAAACTAAGTTAGCCCAATTTGAACCCAAGGTCACCCAAATGAACCCATGACCCAATTTAGTCAAATTGAATTAAATGTGATCAAACCAACTCCTCTACAGCCACTAAGTTGACCCTAGGGACTGAGCTAGACCCACCCAGCCCACTCTAGTGGAGCTATGAACCAAAGGTCCCCCAAATTAGGGGATCTCCTATTTCAAATGGTTAAACCTAAGGGATGTTTGCCATAATGCCTTAACTATTAAAACCCATTGCACTCATGGCCTGCCCACTGGCTCACCTGACCCACTGGCCACCTCCCCTGGCCTGGCCAGCCGGTCTAGTCGCCGGAGGAGCCCAAACCGAGAGCCACCTCACACTTGGCCAAACCCAAACTCCACCCTATGACCAACTCAGCCCAAAATTGCCACCAGAGCTCCTCTGCACTCCACCTAGGCAGTTATTTGCACCTGAATTGGAGCCCTGGCAACCACCCCAGCCACGGCTATTTAAGCCACCACCCTTCACGGCCGAAAGAGAGTGCTGAAAATATCCTAACAAAACTCTGCCAAAATCTCACCAGAGCTCCTCCAGACCTCCCCAAGCTCATTCTAGCCACTTTCCCCCTCTGATTCCCACTGCTGTAGCTCAATTTCAGAGCTCAAATTTGGCCGGAAACCAGGACATTGTTGACCTCATTTTTTGATGAGGTCTTCTCTTCTTCTCTTTAGTACTTAGGATCTAGTCTTAGGCTTTTCCTTTGACTATCTTAGAGGACTAGAATTGGGACCCACCTTTTAGAAATTCAAACCACTTCTTAACTCCCCGCAAACTCCACAAACTCGACTATAGACCCCTAATCACCTGAGGGTTGAAATCAAATGTGGAAGTTTAAAGGATGAGTTCCTATGGGACTCTTTGGCCTTAGGACCGCCCACTGGTGCTCTGGTCCGGTGAAAGGGCCGACTTACACATACACTACACCTATGCACTACACTTTCACACACCTCCTAAAACACACCCTTACCTAACTTGACTTCCCGACTCATGTAGGTGATTCACATGGATGGTCCTTAACCCCTAAGCCTCGGCTAAGAGGGTTAGGAACAACATGGTGAATGCCTCAAATGAGTCCCTTCATGGCTCATGTGGGCTTGATATGGCTTCATGGCTCAACAAAAATGATTTCATTCCACTTACATCCACCCAATCTTCAATTTTCCAAATTTTCAATTTTTGACCCCGGGACCCTACACCCACCAACTCTACCAAATGCCCTTGAAACTACCCAAATTTCTCAAAAATTCCCAAATTACCCAAAATTCTCCAAAATCAATCCCAAACATTCCCACATCACTCAAACTGATCATCCATATCCAAAAATATCAAAAATCCCAAAATACCCCCCATTACCCTCCAAATACCCAAAATAGCCCTTTTGACCCAAAAATCCAAAAATTCAGAAAATTCCCAGAAAATTCCAGAAAATCCCAAATATTCCCAATTTCATTTTGTCCAACTACACCATGGGCCAATTTTGTCAATTTACCCCACTTTTGTCAAAACCCCCAATTCGACCCATTTTAACCCAAAGTAAACCCAATGTCAAACCAAATCTACCCAATTGATCCCAATTCTGGTCCAATTCAATTCTAAACTTCAATTCAACATCCCCAACACCAATCTAGACCAAAGACAAGCTTAATTTGATTGAAATTTGGGTCCAATTTCACTTTTGGCCTTAAAGCCCAATTTGGACCTATGACCCAAACCTAACCCAAATTCACCCAATTCAACTCCAATTAACCCCAAATCTTTTCTAAACCTTTCTTAACATCCCCATAAACAAAACACTAACATGATTTGCCCAAAACTTTGATCCAAACCCCACTCAAGTTCAACCCAAAGCTAAAAGGCCCAATTTTGACCTAAACCCAAACCTAGCCCAAATGAGCCCAAATCCCAAAATCAAAACCCAACCAAAGCCAAAACCTCTTTGAAACACTCCCATAAACATTTCCCAACATTAATTTTACATCAATTTCAACCCTAGCCCAACATTGGCCCATGCTAGCCCATTTTGGCCCACCTTAGCCTCTTTACCAAAAAGCCCATATCCAATCCAATTCAAACCCAAATCACCTCAAATTTGTTTCAAACCACTCATGACACATCCCTAAACCAAACTCAACAATGATTTGGCCCAAGCCTTTACCAAAATTTCATCCCAAAATCCATTTTAAAATTCAAAAGCCCACTTTCCTAAACCATTTAAAAGCCCATCTAAAACCATTTCAATGAGCCCAAAATCTACCCTAAAGCCCACATGACATTTCCATTTGCCATCCACTTAATCAAAGCCATTACCTAAGTCCTAAATCCATCATCAAATCATTCCAAATCAAGTTCCATACAAATTTCCATCAAATTACCAAAAAATTCCTAAAATCCATTTTCATGAAATCGACCAAGCTTTCCCCAAGCCAAAAGTGAGCCATGAAGCCATGCATGAGCCACATGTGAGCCATGAGAGCCTTGGACACTCCACCATGCCATATTGGGTAGGAAGGAGGGCCCCTTTCCTTAATCCCTAAAGCTCATTAGCCTTAATCATGATTCACCTAAACCTAAATTTAATCCAAATATATTTGGATGGAGACTTCTCCATGCCAAACCAGCTCGATCCATTTGATCCCCCACAAGACCCAAGGCCACCTCAAGGGTGCACCAAGCCCAAATGGGTGAGTTGACCCATTTAGACCCAAAACTAGCCATGCCCCATTCTACTTTGGATCAAAGCCTTTACACTCGGCCATTGCCAATTGCTTGCACAAACACCCAACCCCGACCCACTCCGACCTCGAGGGTGACCCATGCTCGGCCGGCCGGCCACCCGGCCGCCGGAAAACGCCATGCCCGAGACCTCGGGAGTGAGCCAACTTTGGAATTCCACCTTGCCGAGCCGCCCCATGCCCAATGGCCACCATGGTCGTTCTTCCCATGACCGGAGCAGCTGATCCCAACCCTCGCCACCCCCGGAGAGCCTCCGACCATGCCTATTTAAACACCACCCCTCACGGCCATGAGAGGAGAGTCGCACAAACCTTGCCAAAACTCGCCAAAATTGTTCCGTACCCCTCCTCATACACGAGCACTTGATCCCCAAGTGAGATCCCCCTGCCATTTCTTCTCTGCGAGCTTAATTTCGCAGTTGAAATCCAAGCCCAAAACCAGGACACTTCCCACAGTTGAACCAATCCCCAAATTGATTGGTCCTACACCTTCACCGCACCGAGGGAAGGTGTCCACCAACAAAAGCCCCATCTCCGAGCCACCCGGCTTGTTCCGGACTCCAAGCTTTGTGATCGACCGTGGTCGAAGTTCAATCCGGACAATTCCACTGCACCAGAGACTTCATCCGGAGCTCGCCAGATCCAATCGAAGGTGCAACAACTCTCGCATCGAAGCTTCACTTCTCCGAGCAAAGGTATGAACTAGTTCTTCATCCCGAGCTTCCGGAGATTCTCCATTTCAAATGCCTTAATTTCAATGCATGTTTACCGTATGGATGTGTTCGTCTCTTCAAGACGAATCCATGGAGCATAAGAACACGAAAATCCATCGAGAATCGAGCGAGTTCTTAGGGTTAGAGTGTGGACGGTCACGGGATCGCACCGGCCATGGACGATGAACGGATGCCGTCCATTTAATACACGCGCGGACGGACGGCTCAGATGGCGTTGGACCAGGAGACGGTACGAGAACCGCGGGGCCCGGGTTGCTGACTCAGATGGCGGCGTCGAATGGGAGCGCGCCACGCGGCGTTTCGGAGCTGCCGAGGTTGACGCGGCGCCGCGTGGATAAGTAGATAAATAGGGTATTTTCCTATTTATTTAATTCCCTAAACTTGGAAAATTCATATCTCCGTGTAGAAAAATCACAAAAATAAAATAAAAATACCCCTCGCTCGAGTGAACAGAGGAGAATAATGTGGAAAAGAAATTAATTAATTTTGTCCAGTATTTTATTTTTAATTAATTATTTACTTCCTGCATTGTTTTAATTCTCCATGCATGTATACAATTCACCATGGCATGAGACCATAGGCTTTTGAAGCCTCCGAACTTAGGAACATTCCCCGAATTTTCCAAGGTCGAGGCCATCTCGTGAAAAGTTATTGATTTTTCAAATGCATGTTGCTGTTTTAAGTATTTTAATTTCAAAAATTAGCATGTTGTGAAATAAATTCTAGGAAAATTTGGTGATGTTCCTTATGACCAGAGAACCTTAGGAAAAATAGGATTTGAGTTAATTCATTGAGATTAACCCTAATTGGCTTAAACACCCAAAATAGGTTTCTAATTAATTAGAGTTAACCATAGATCAAATTGACTTGAAATCAATTCTCCACTGACCTTTAGGATCAGAGGAATCCATCATAAAAATTTGAGGTCAATTGGACTTGGTTAGCCCCACTAATTGGGTTGATTAAGCCACTTAGCCATTTTAAACTTTAAAAATTCATAACTTTCAAAATATCTTTCAAAAATTCACCAAATTGGTTTTGGAGTCTCTCTGATATCAGGGGAGTTTAAGAAAATTAAAATTTCAATTTTCTAAAAAAGTTGATTTTTAATATTATTTTAATATTTTTAATAATTAAAAAATGATAAAAATCACAAAAATAATAAAATTCACCAAAATGTCATATTTTGAATTTTAATCACTTAGGAACAAGTCCCATATTTTTCCTAGGTCTATTTAGTGAGATATTAATTTTTAAAGCTCAAGGGTAATTTTAAAATTAAAAAATGTATTTTCTAGCATTTTCACCAAAATAATTATAATAAATCAAAGAAAAATCAGAAAATTGTAAAGTTTGGTTCTCTGGAATCCTTGATATCAGAGAGAATTTTAAAAATTATAAAATTTATTTTTCAACATCTATTTTATTTTTAAATTAATTAATACTCCAGAATTTAAAATAATTCTAATAAATAAAATATAATTCAAAAAATTACAAAATTTGGTCCAAGTGGTCCTCTGGTCATTAGGAATGTCCCCTAATTTTCTTAAGGACAGAAACTTTCCCTTGGTCATGTTATTGAATTTTCCTTGGAAATTTCTCTTTTCTACAAAAAATAATTATATAAATAAATTAAATACAGAAAAATCACATTTTCTCCTCTCATGTCTTCATTGACACATAAGTGAAGTCACATAAAAATTTCAAGTTCATTTGAGTTCAATTTAGTGAGTTATGAAATTATTAGGCTTAAAGGGCAAAATGGTGATTAAAATTTTAATCCTTAATTAAGACTTTAGGTTTAATAAAAAAATTAACAAGTAAAATATTTGATCCTAATCTGATTTGGATGATTGAAATTTAATAATTAAAGGGTAGAAACCCATTAAGCAATTTAAAATGATTAAACTTTAATTAAATAATTAATTGAATTTGGAAGAATAATAAATTTGGAATTATTAAAATAGGGATATTATTAGGAAGAGATTTATCCTTTAATTTAAAAATCCCTAATTTAATCATCTCATTAATACTCAACTCTTAATTAAAATGATAACTCAAATTTAAAACATTAAAAGACTTAATCATTAAATTAAATTAAATCATTAAACTTTTTTTAAAAATTTTCAATTAAATTAAATTAAATTAAGATTAAAAGTTGAATTAAATAAAATTAAATTAAATTAAATTAAATAAACAAATTAAATTAAATTAAATGAATTAAATACATTAAATTAAATAAATAAAATTAAATTAAATTAAAATTAAATTAAATTAAATTAAATTAAATTAAATTAAATTAAATTAAAATTAAATTAAATTAAATTAAAATTAAATTAAATTAAATTAAGAAATTAAATCAAATAAATTAAACTGAATTAAATTAAATCAAATCAAATTAAATTAAATAAATTAAATTAAAATAAATTAAATTAAATTAAATTAAGTTAAATTAAATAACCTCACTTAAGACATGAAGAAATAAATCTAAAATAACTCGAACACTATTCCAAACTTAAATCATTAATTTGAACTTAAATTTGGATCACAAATCATTAAATATCATTTGCCCTTAGGAGCCTTAGTTATCATAACTCCTAAGTATAACATTAAAATGAAATGTTACTTCACTTATAGGACATTCAAATGTCCTAGTTCATCGAGCAAGTTAACAAAACTTGAAAACCTCTGACGATTGATTCATTTACACAATTAAATTCATTTGGACTTAAAACAATCCTAGAAATATCGAAAAGATGTTTAAGATTTTACTTAAGCACTTACTCAATATGATAGGATATTTACAAGAACAATTGAACTTAATTGTTCTTCGATGAAGAAAATCGTCTTCAAACTAAAAACACAGAGAACCTAGACGTCATAGGAAATGACTAGCTATAGGATTAGGAATTTGGTAGAAAACCAAAACCTTTCCCTTAGCTTTACCTAGGAACTTGCTTAAATATTCTAACTCGTGTTTTAAGTGCAGCTTAGGATGACGGGAAGACCCTCCAGGGTACGCTTTTATTTTATTGCAGTTTATTTTATTGCAAATGCACTTTATTTTTCTTGCATGATAAACAACGATTGCATGAAAACCGACACCTTTAGGACGAAAACCAAAACCGAAACCCATAACTAAATTAAAAGACATTACAAGATAAAATTCACCTCCACAACATTCCAAAATATAAGACAACTCAAAATTTAATCACAAACGTAACAACAAAACTACAACTACAACTAAATTAAAACGTCTCATCGAATGATCGGGAATACCTCGGATGATGTAACCCACGTGTTGCTAACGGGATTTCCCACGGTCTAAATGAAAGTGCGGAACTCATTTAGTTGAGTTTAGCAAATTCATCCGGACTAAGTGAATTCGATGAAAATAACTGGTGCTGGGATGACGGAACCGCGGGATCTTAATCGGCTCGTTTAATCAACTTTAAGATCCGTTTTAATTAAAACACAAAAAACACGTGGAAATTAAGACTTCTCTAAACCAAGACACTTCTCTCATCTCTTGATTTATGATTTCTAAAACTAAACCTCTCGCAACAACAAGGAGCTCGGAGCATGGTGGGCAAGCACGGCCATCGTCGTCGCAAAAACTCGAACCTACTTCAAAGAAACTTTCTTAGAATTAAATAACAAAGCCATAGGACTTCGAGGTAGTTCGCCTAGTGCAACATAAATCCTCAACTCTTCGTTAGGCATTTGCATTGCAAATTAAGCCCTAACCGGTCTTAGGATTCCGAGGTAGTCGTCCGATACGACATAAACCCTCATATCTTCTAGGCAATTTGTATGATTCGATCATATAAATATAAGCCCTAATCAACTAAAATTGGCAAGATTAAAACATTAAATAAACATTAGGACTTTCCTAAATCCAAGCCAAACAATAGGATAGTCGGGAAATTACCGAAGTTCGCTTCGAATCCGTAATTACTCCTACTTTTTCTCCCTCGGATTCCCAAAATAAAATGTTCCAAATTTGATCCATTCCCTATCGAAATTCCAAAATTCAATCCTTTGAAAACCTTAAACTTTGAAATTCTTGAGAGCGAGATTATCGATTATTATCGAGAGTTTTCTTAGGTGATTCCCGTCACTTAAGATGTAATTAACTATAGGGGCTTGCCTTTATAGGGAACTTTAAGAACCCGTGTAATATAAACCCCGTTTAATGTTTTCATATTAAGCAGTGGAATTTGTCGGCTTATAAAATTGGTTCGCGTGACCAAACGGATGTCACAAATCCTCTAGTTTATTTAACCGAGCCCCACCATCAAGCGGTGTGTCTATCCTTAGGGATAGATACACGCTTGTGGTGCGGTGCTCGTTTATGTAAACTATTCGGGATGTGAGATCGGTTTGATTTCATACCTTAAAACTTTCAAATTTAAAATTATTTTCAAAATCAAATAGTACTTTCTAAACCATATATATATTTAAATTAAATTTAAAATACGCCGACATATTTCTGTAGGCGACCCCCTTTCAAAATAAAACACACAACCTAAAAAAAATGCCGACATATTTCCAGCGACTCACTTGGGAATAGTTCCTCTCTCCATTTTAATCAAATAGTTCGCTTTCAAAAATCGGTAGTGTATCCATGTCCCTAATGGATCAAACTACCCTTCTTTCCGTTGGATACTATGTTCATTTCTACCTCGAACAAGTATAACCAACATTCTCTCGGATTTAGGAGCCACCGTTTAGACACCCCTAAACGAGAGGTTCCGAGATCCTTTTACCTCATTTCGAGGTGGGGTGGACCCCCAATAGGTGTTAGCTTAGGAGTGATCCTTCGGGTCGAGAAGTCTCGCTTAAGACTCTCTTTTCCCTTCCAACTCCGATTCGGATTCCTTACCTTCTCTACACCTTTGAACACTCCGTTCTAAATAAACAAACCTTTTAATAAGTGATTCCTTCTTATAAATACATGAACATGAATAAGTTCGGACTCTTTTCGATTCCTTTCTTTTCGTCCTAAAGAAAAGAAGCATAACTCGGACTCGACAACCGAATCTACCCCGCGAAATGGAAGCCCCGAAACCGATTTTTTCCTTCACCAATGGATCGGACCTCGCCGTCTATAAGGATGAGTTGCCCGACAATGGAATCATCCGATTTGGACAAGGATTTGAAAACACGAACGTCAAGGTCACCAACGTCTCCCTCTTCGCACCGATGAACAAGGTATCCGAAGCCGAAGAGCCGCCGCTCGAGTTCAACCTTAGGTCAACCCAAGAATTCCCTCCTCTCGCAAAGGATCCCGACTAAGAGGAGTACCGACGTCCACAAGAGGATCGTTCTTTCTACCCCCACCGGTCTAGTCTGTTTCGCACCCGCCCCGACTTTCGCCAAGTCAAAGGGGAAAGAAATCCAAGATTATGATGACACCGTCACGCGGAGGGTACAGCATCTTCCCGTAAGACCTTCCGTTTTCGAGATCGGGTCCAGCTCAAGAATTCCGTCACTAACAAAGACCCGCGAGAAGAAACGAAATGGAAGGATCGCTAAAGAAGCTGTGGCCGCCGAAATCGCTTTCCTAGAAGAAATTCCGGAACTCGCCGTAATATACACCGCGCTCGAATACATACCACCGTTGGGAGGAAGCGCATTTCATCCCCTCTCCGCCGCGTAAGATGAAGAAAATATTCGCAAGATTGCCGCCACATTACCACAGCCCGCATATTACAACGATAGCCGCAAGAAAAGAACTAGAACTACGCCTGGTTGCTCGATTGCAAACTTTGGTAGAAAAGTTAGCGAAGAAGGAAAACCGCCCCGTATCGAAATTCTACGGAGGATGTGGCGGGTGCCAATCAAATCCCGTCTTGGGCCCCGAGTAGAACCCGCCGTCATGACAGAAAAGCCAAGTAAAAGAATGAAGGCTAGTCCGCCCGTTGTCGTCTCGGGATTACGGACAGGGAGGATACCACCTTCCAACGATTTGGCCGATCGCACCATCTCGGTCCTGGACCTTCCGCCGCGAAGGATGGTATGGCGTCCCACCACCGGCAGCTGAGATCGAAACAAGAAATTCGAGAAAGAAAGTCTCGCCAGAGACTCGAATCAAGCAAGTGCTACCGCGATGAAGGGGACTCGTGAGAAGGGGACCCGGCAACTATCGCACGACAACCACGAAGACACACGTAAAGCCCCGCTAGAAGATGCCATGGAAAAGCCGAGAACCGATATCCGATGCTTGGCAAAAGAAAGAGAAGAAAAGTTCGGAGACGAGATTGATTCATCGGAATTTATGGACGACGAATACGCGTAAATCAACATGGTCGAGACACGAGCTTCATCGCCTTCGCAAGGTGCTCCCGCAACCGCAGAAAGAGAGGAGCCGTAACCGATGAGAAGGCAACTTCAGAGAAAAGACGACACGATCGCTCAAATGGCGAAAAGGATGGAAGAGATGGCCGTAGCTCGGCCACTTCCGCAGTCAAGTACAACCACATAGAGAAACACCCCGGAGGTTATTCACATCGTAGACGGAGGAAAGGAGATTACGTCCGTCAATGGGGATGATCGACTAAAAAGGATACAACACAAAGTATGATTCCTGAAAAGGATATCAAGAACTTGTGGAACAGCAGATGCGAGAAGCCTTAGCACAATCGAAGAGCGGGACATCCATTCGGACGGGCAGACCTTACCCCGAAGAATTCGACGCCGTCCAATACCCGAAAGGCTTCGTACCACCTCCGTTCAAGACCTTCGACGGAACCGGGAACCCTCGACAAGCATGTAGCACACTTTCGTGCCGCTTGTTGCAATGCCGGCGGGAGCGATGCATTACTCTTCCGATGGGCTCGTCGCCAGCCGTCGGAATCGCCTTCGACCGGTATGCGAATCACCAAACGGTTCTGGATAAGACATTTTCGAGCTAGAGAACCTCTTCATCAAGCGATTCGCCGGAGGCTCAACACCACATCACTATAGGTGATTTAGTGGTAGAGAAGCGAAGCCGAATGAAACTTTGGTGGATTACATACTCCGATGGAGGAACTTAAGCATGAAGTGTGAACCACAACTCGCAAGAACAGCATGCAGTCAGCATTTTGCTAAAAAGCATCCATGGCCCGATAGCACTTCTCCTCAAGGGATTTACTATTAAGACTTTCGAGAAGTTGTTAAGCAAGGCCGGAAGCTTGCAAGAGGAGGCAAAGCAATTAAGTTTCACCGACAAGACAGATAAACAAAAGCCTGTAAAGACTTTCGAAAAGAAATCCGGATCGTCGCAGACAGCTGACAAAGGCAAGCAACCGATGCAAATACCACCGTAACGGCCGCAACAACCACAACAGACTATCAACGCAACCCTGCCCAGCTACCAGTCATCTCCGCAAGTATGAACAACCGCCTCGCCCGCAACGTACATTAAGAGAACTTTTGAGCAGAGAATATCCGTTCAAGAATGAGGCAGGCTAAAAATGTTCCGTAGTCCGATGAAGACTCCGGATTTCCACCGCCGCAGCCTAAAAGACCAGAGGAAGTCAGCAAGAAGGGTGATCCCAACTTTTGCCCTTACCACCAGATGCTCGGGCACAAAATAGAAGATTGCATTACCTTCAAAAGTCGGCTCAATGACAACTCGCGGAAAGGGAATATAACGATCCCGAAGGAGTACATGAAGGAACCCCGAAAGGAGGTTCCGTCAATGTTATCTCGACCGATCCCATCATTCCGATAGATCCCTATACGACCGACGATGGATGGACTACCGCTCGGACGAGGTCTTCGAAAAGATTTTAGACAAGATCCGAACCGCTTCGGTGCGAGCTTCAATCTCGTAGTTTGAAACCCGTTAAGCCGGTACTATCACTTGCGATGAAGAACCACCTCAACAGAGACGATCGAAGAAAAGAAGAAAATCGACGAAGAAGAGAAGACCGAGGCACCTAAGGCTAGACTAGGGGCCGCTTATCCTAGATAGTTGTTTCCGATTCGGGGAGAAATCCCTCGAACCCCCGACTCGTATGATTATCTCGCTCACTTCGGTGGGATCATATAATGATAAGGGTGATGGCGTCGGCTACGTTTTGATCGTTTCTAACGATTACGTAACTAACGATAATCCGGATATCGATTTCGATACCAACGACAATTCTCAAATCATACACCATCTCGACAAGCAAAATAACGAAGAAGACATCCATGAAGGAGGCTACGAGAGTTCAACAAGCAACGAATCTATCCGCGAGTTTCGAGGAGCTCCAAATACGATAGAGTTAGAGCCTTCGCACTCGAGGCTAATCCGGAAGAGCCCGTCATTCCGATTCAAGAAGAGACACCGGCAAGCTCAACAATAGATTCGTAAGAAATTACGAAGTCAACTTAAGGAGTGGAAAAGTTCTACCTCCGAGAATGGGTCCAAAGGACAAAGGGAAGGTGTGGTCGTTCGCGGAAGAACCAACCCCAGCAGAAGAAATACCCATTCGAGAAGAAACAGAGACACATGAAAACAAAGTGGACTACAACGTGCTAGCCCATCTTAGGAAACTACCAGCCAAACTGAGCATCTACGACGCTCTCATCTTATCAAAGGAGATGAGAGAAGCTCTGATCAAGGCCTTACTTGATCCAGAAATTTGCTTAGCTCAAATGGCCGGAGAGTCCTTAGATGAGGTTTGCTCGTTAAAAGAACAACAGGTGTTACCTTCACGTACGACGACCTACTACTTGGGAATAGCAGATCACAACCGACCGTTGTACATTTCAGCTACAATCGGAAGATTTACACTCTCCGCAGTATTGGTGGATCCAGGAGCATCAATCAATATAATGAATCTTCGAACGCTAAGCATACTTGGAAATTGATGCCCGCGAGCTCGAGGCGTACAAAATGTTATTAAGAGGATTCAACCGTGAAAGGAGAAAGAGCCCTCGGCTCAATAACGCTACCGATGAAGACCGGTGACTTAGCAAAGACAACCGCGAAATTTCACATAATCGATTCAGAAACGTCGTTCAACGCTCTATCGGGCCGACCATGGATACATGAAAACAAGGATGGTACCATCATCTCTACATCGATGCATCAAGTACTACGATGGAGGAGAACAAGTGCATCAAAGGTGACTTACAACCATTCTCCGTACATGAAATTGGAATCCACGAGGATGCAGCTTTATTATGCACCACCGAAGAAAACGATCTTCTCCGTAGATACCATAACAAATGAAGCGAAGAAAGTTCGGGACAACGAAGAACCTCGAAGTTCTAGTCCAACGATCACTCACCACTCCCTTACGGCGAGATGGTGAAGGTTTCTCCACAACTCGCATCCGAGGACGAGGCCGGGGACGAGGTCGTGGTAGAGACGTTAGGACGATCGGACGTAGGAAACCAACCATCAATGTCGATTGGGAAGATAGTTCTGAAGAAGAAAGAGAAATCAAACAAGAAGCAGCGACAATAAGTCAGAAAAAGCCGCAATTCAGAATCCCTCTCGAAGATGAAAGAAACGAAGAATATAAATCGATGTACGAGAAGATTAACCACTATGTACATACTATGACCCTGACCCCGATCCATTCTAATAAGATCGAGGGTATGGAGGTCAAAGAAGTACGTAGCGGTGGTGCAAAACCAATCAAATTCTACCGTGGTGCTTCTTCCTCCAAAACTGAAAATAATGTACAACTCAAGATGCTACTTCATCGAATTAATGGAATCGCCTTTCGAGTGGTACTCTCCCCGTGTTCAAAATTTAATTCAACGTGGTTTCTTACCTCGACAAAGTGACAAAAGGTCAATCACAACGTTTTGAAAATTTATGGAATAACTCCGATCGTCCACCCAACTCAAAGCATGGTCTCGGATTCTGCACGTAGGATCGCCGATGATACCGAATTTTGCTTGGTTATCACCTCGCGAATCTAATGAAAACCGCATGGAAACTACGAAGAACTCGAAGATTTGCAAATTGGAGACGCTCCACCGTAATTCGAAGAAGAAATCAAATCTACAATAGATGAGTTAATAGAAGTTAACTTAGGTACTAGCGAAGAGCCTAGACCTACCTTTGTTAGCTCTTTACTCAATAAAGAAGACTCCAAAGAAATAATCAAGTTATTAATGGAATTTAAAGACCGTTTTGCTTGGAGCTACGATGAGATGCCGTGTTTAGCTCCGCAGGTCGCAATTCATAAACTAGGAGTGGACCCTACTTCGTTCCGCCGGACAAGGTCCCGTGAAGAATGCGTCTAGAAATCGAACAACAAGTCATAGCTGAGGTTAAAAAGTTAATGAGACGCTAAATTTGTCCGTGAAGAACAATACCCGACTTGGTTAGCCAATGTGGTACCACCAGGAAGAAGAATGGTCGATCAGAATTTGTGCGGATTTCAGAGATTTAAACAAGGCATGCCCGAAAGATGAATTCCCGCTACCGATCCTGCAATTAATGATCGACATCGCTTCAACACATGAAATATTCTCATTCATGGATGGATCTTCAGGATACAACCGGATAAAAATGGCTCCGTAAGACGAAAAACTTACAACGATTCAGAACGCCGATCGGAGTATTTTGCTACACAATGATGCCATTCGGATCGAAGAACGCAGGAGCAACCTACCGAAGAGCAATGACAAGAATTTTTGATGATCTCATCCACAATCAAGTCGAATGCTACGTGGACGATGTGGTCATCAAAAGCAAAGTAAAGGACAACCACTTGTATGATTCGAGAATTGTTTTCGAACGATTAAGGCAATTTAACCTTAAGATGAATCCCTTAAAATGCGCGCTTCGGCGTCACCTCCGGAAATTCTTAGGATTCGTTGTCCGACATCGTGGAATCGAAATCGATCCGGAAAAGATTAAAGCCATCTTAGAAATGCCGCCTCCCAAAACCTTAAAACAACTACGATCTTTTCAAGGGAAGCCGGCATATCTTCGACGCTTTATCTCAAACCCGTCGTAGTGTGTCGACCTTTCTCGGCACTAGTTAAAAAGGACGCCAAATTTATTCGGGAAGAGAAATGCCGGAGGGCCTTCGAGGACATTAAGCAATATTTAATGACACCTCCCGTCTTAGCAGCCCCAGCTCTCTGCGTAGACCGCTAATACTTTATACCGCGGCTTTAGACGACTCTCTCGGAGCCCCGTTAGCCTGTGTCAATGATGAGGGTAAAGAAAATGCTCTTTATTACCTAAGCCGTCGTTCATCGCCGACGGAAATAAGGTATCCCGCAATTGAAAAGCACCGTTTAGCCCCGATCTTCGCCGCTCAAAAGCTCGAGCACTACATGCTTTCTCATAAGGTCAACCCGATCTCGAAGTTTAATCCATCGCAATACTCGATGACTCGTCCAACGCTTTCCGGCGTACTTGCCGCATGGTCAATGATATTATTGCAATTCGATATAACTTTCGTGCCTCTTCGTGCCGTAAAGGGACAAGCCTTAGCAGACTTCCTTGCAAGACACCCTTCGCGGCAGAATCTCCTCTCAATGACGATCCGCCGGATGAACAAATAATGAACCTAGAAGACCTCGATGATCGACGTTGGGAATTGTATTTCGACGGAGCATCTTCAGCCGCACAAAGACGAAGAATCGCAAGTGATAAGTGCTCCGGTAAGGCAGGAATCGGGCTAATCTTTATAACACCGGAGCGGGGAATGTTAAGATACTCTTACCACTTGACGGAGCCGTGTACAAACAACGGCAGTAATACGAAGCCCTCATAACGGGACTGGAATTAACCATTCAAATCGGGATAACGTGACATTAACATCTACGGGGATTCACGCTTAATCATTCAACGTATCACCGGACAATACGTAATTTTAAAACCAAGACTCGAGCAATACTTCCAAAGATGCCATACAACTTATTGGAATGCATTCCAAATGTGACAATCTACAAAATTCCTGTAAAAGAAAACGCTTCAAATGGATGCGCTAGCTCGTCTCGCAAAAGAATTTGCCCGTTTGCAAGATGAATCAAGGAAGTGTCGGCTCACGGACGCCGTGTCCTATCACAAGCTTGACATCGACACGATACACAAATCGAAAAGGAAAAAGGATCAACTAGCAAGAAGGATGTAAAACACGTGAAGATCGGCGACGACCATTAATGGATTACCCGCAAACAGGGAAACTACTGGACGATAGGTCATTAGCCATCGTATCAAGAAAAGAACTCCGTCCTACGCATTAATAAACAACACATTATACGTAAGGTCTTTTGATCAAATGTGGCTAAGGTGCCTAAGCGGGTCCGAAGCCCGTGAAATTGTTAAAGAGGTGCATTCGAGACTCGTGGCGCTCACTCGGCCGGGTCCAAAGATGAAAATGAAAATTAAAAGACTAGGGTACTACTCGGCCCTCGATGATGACCGACCGCATGAAAATCGCCAAGAGCCGTCACCGTGCCAAGTGCACGGAGTGGTTCTACACCAACCTCCAAATGTGCTACATCCGACAATCGCATCGCGGCCATTCGAATGTCGGGGCACGGATATAGTGGGTCCAATGAACCGCCGTCGTCAAAAGGACATCGCTTCATTCTTGCAGCTACGGATTACTTTTCCAAGTGGGCGAGGCGGCTCCACTAAGAGAAGTGAAAGCACATCACGTGCTACAATTTTTCAAGAACCAAGTTGTCTACCGTTTCGGGGTGCCGCGCAGATCATCTCGTATAACGGGTCAGCATTCGAAGCACACAAATCAACAATTTTGTCAGGAGACACGGAATCGACTGGCGATATTCAACAATTTACTACCCAAGAGCAAACGGCCTAGCCGAGGCTTTTAATAAAACTCTCGTTCAAATTTTAAAGAAGATTTTAGACGACAATAAGAGAAATTGGCACGAGAAGTTGTTAGAAGCCTTATGGGCCTACCGGACAACCTTCAGAACTCCTACGCAAGCTACACCTTACGCTCTGGTGTATGGGTCCGAGGCGAGTGTTACCTTTAGAGGTTCAGCTCCCTTCACTCGAATCGCAGCTTGCAAATAAAATCACAACGAAGAGAACGCCAAATTACGACTCGAAGAATTAGAGAGCCCGGAAGGGAAAAGACTTGCAGCCGCAACGAATTTAGAATTATACCAAGCTAAGATGATTCGAGCTCATGATAAACCGGGTCCGCCCAAGAACCTTCAAAGTTGGTGATTTAGTTCTCGTTCTCAAAAGACCTATTCTCGCACACCGCAAGATAGGAGGAAAATTGAACCCACTCGGGAAGGACCGTTTCGTGGTCGAAGCGGTATACTCGGGAGGCTCCTACCAGCCTAGTGAATTGCCGTGGAGAACGACATATGCTTCCGATCAATGGACGATACTTGAAAAAGTACTACGCTACCCGATGTTTCGAAGGAATGAACTTTCCATCCCTAGAAGCACGGGTGAAGTGATTACTTATGAATGGGTCCGAACCCAAAAATAACAAAAATGTGCTAAAAATAAATAAAATCCTGATAATAAAATTTTCCTTGTTTTCTTTTCCAAATCAAAATCTCTTACCTGATCTTATCCCACTTCATTCCGTTAAATTTGAAAATATAAAAATAATAATAAAACAAGATGTCTTTAATAAACATTTTCTTGATGTTCTTGTTCTTAAGTACAGCCCCCGATCCTTTTCCTTGTCTTTTCGCAGGGAAATGTCGAGCGGCGGCTGGTCTTGAACTTTAAGAATGGCGTAAGCCTTGCACTCGATGAAAAGAGGGTGAAAGATGGAGCGATAATCGAGATCGACTCGGATTTCGCACCAGCAGGCTCACAAGACGAGGAAAGTGATCGGGTCCCGGCTGACCGAGAAGAACCGCCCGGACATACAATGATGAAAGTGGGTGGCCCAAGCCACCAATCCAAAGAACAAGAAAAGAAAGACAAATATTGAAGAAGATAAGAAAATGAAGTCCGTAGTCGCTACAGCAGAGGGCAGAGCTTGTCGGCGCCGCGCCCACGGAGATTCAAGAAGTTCGGAGAGCTACTCTCACAAAGCAACGCAACTAAGAAATAAGAATCGCCGTATCCGTAAGATGTTGACAAAACTAGTCGCGGATCAGCACGACGAGGCAGTCACAATGTCGGTGCATACACTTCAAGGACACCGGTTCACCAAGAACTGTAAGAAAGGAGGCCAGCTCCTAGGATGACGAAAGAACCGGAGAGATCTCACAAAAACCGGAAGAAAGAAGGCTACCACGCCACCGGATAGAACCACCAGCTGATGCACGACCTTGTTGCAGAAGCAACCCCGGGGATGTCCCGACGTGCATCATCCCCGAGGAGCCGAGGTATGCGGTGAGAACGCGAAGGGGTCGAACCTTATATCCCACAATATGTCACAAGGCCTCGCCATCTGCAGATCATTCCGAATACGAGCCGAGAGAATGCAAAATGTCGAAAAGAAAACCTTCGAATACTTTCAAAGGATTAGAGCGCGAAGAATCAATATACCGGAGGGCCTCGAATTACATACGCACGTATTTTCGCAGTATGAGCAGACAGCAAATCGTGGATTGCATCCGGGATTTGAAAAGACCGGCCGAGCGAGCCGCCTAAGGGAAAACACATACTCGTAGCCCCGGAGATGGATGCCGGGGAAAGGAAGAATCACAATACAATATGGATGTCTGTTACAACTTTGCCGAGGACGAGAAGGAAACCCGCCGAGAATACTCCGTCATGGGCGAGTGGACCCGATGCCATTAGTCATCAAGAGAATGGTAAAGAGATTGATAACATGGAGGGTACTGCCAGCTAGACCGCATACCCAATAACCTGCATCATCAATATCTACAAACAGAGTGATGTTGACCTCATTTTCGATGAGGTCTTCTCTTCTTCTCTTTAGTACTTCAGGATCTAGCCTTAGCTTTTCCTTTGACTATCTTAGAGGACTAGAATCGGGATCCACCTTTTAGAAATTCAAACCACTTCTTAACTCCCCGCAAACTCCACAAACTCGACTATAGACCCCTAATCACCTAGCAGGGTTGAAATCAAATGTGGAAGTTTAAAGGATGAGTTCCTATGTGACTCTTTGGCCTTAGGATCGCCTCAGGTGGCTCTGGTCTCGGTGAAAGGGCCGACTTACACATACACTACACCTATGCACTACACTTTCACACACCTCCTAAAACACACCCTTACCTAACTCGACTTCCCGACTCATGTAGGTGATTCACATGGATGGTCCTTAACCCCTAAGCCTCCTGGCAAGAGGTTAGGAACAACACAGCGAATGCCTCAAATGAGTCCCTTCATGGCTCATGTGGGCTTGATATGGCTTCATGGCTCAACAAAAATGATTTCATTCCACTTACATCCACCCAATCTTCAATTTTCCAAATTTTCAATTTTTGACCCCCGGACCCTACACCCACCAACTCTACCAAATGCCCTCGAAACTACCCAAATTTCTCAAAAATTCCCAAATTACCCAAAATTCTCCAAAATCAATCCCAAACATTCCCACATCACTCAAACTGATCATCCATATCCAAAAATATCAAAAATCCCAAAATACCCCCCAATACCTTCCAAATACCCAAAATACCCCTTTCGACCCAAAAATCCAAAAATTCAGAAAATTCCCAGAAAATTCCAGAAAATCCCAAATATTCCCAATTTCATTTTGTCCAACTACACCATGGGCCAATTTTGTCAATTTACCCCACTTTTGTCAAAACCCCCAATTCGACCCATTTTAACCCAAAGTAAACCCAATGTCAAACCAAATCTACCCAATTGATCCCAATTCTGGTCCAATTCAATTCTAAACTTCAATTCAAGATCCCCAACACCAATCTAGACCAAAGACAAGCTTAATTTGATTGAAATTTGGGTCCAATTTCACTTTTGCCTTAAAGCCCAATTTGGACCTATGACCCAAACCTAACCCAAATTCACCCAATTCAACTCCAATTAACCCCAAATCTTTTCTAAACCTTTCTTAACATCCCCATAAACAAAACACTAACATGATTTGCCCAAAACTTTGATCCAAACCCTACTCAAGTTCAACCCAAAGCTAAAAGGCCCAATTTTGACCTAAACCCAAACCTAGCCCAAATGAGCCCAAATCCCAAAATCAAAACCCAACCAAAGCCAAAACCTCTTTGAAACACTCCCATAAACATTTCCCAACATTAATTTTACATCAATTTCAACCCTAGCCCAACATTGGCCCATGCTAGCCCATTTTGGCCCACCTTAGCCTCTTTACCAAAAAGCCCATATCCAATCCAATTCAAACCCAAATCACCTCAAATTTGTTTCAAACCACTCATGACACATCCCTAAACTAAACTCAACAATTATTTGGCCCAAGCCTTTACCAAAATTTCATCCCAAAATCCATTTTAAAATTCAAAAGCCCACTTTCCTAAACCATTTTAAAAGCCCATCCTTTAACCAATTCAATGAGCCCAAAATCTAGTCCCAAAGCCCATATGACATTTCCACTTATCATCCACTTTCAATTAAAGCTCATTACCTAAGTCCTAAATTCATCATCAAATCATTCCAAATCAAGTTCCATACAAATTTCCATCAAATTACCAAAAAATCCTATAATCCATTTTCATGAAATCGACCAAGCTTTCCCCAAGCCAAAGGTGAGCCATGAAGCCATGCATGAGCCACATGTGAGCCATGAGAGCCTTGGACACTCCACCATACCATATTGGGTAGGAAGGAGGGACCCTTTCCTTAATCCCTAAAGCTCATTAGCCTTAATCATGATTCACCTAAACCTAAATTTAATCCAAATATATTTGGATGGAGACTTCTCCATGCCAAACCAACTCGATCCATTTGATCCCCCACAAGACCCAAGGCCACCTCGAAGGGTGCACCAAGCCCAAATGGGTGAGTTGACCCATTTAGACCCAAAACTAGCCATGCCCCATTCTACTTTCGGATCAAAGCCTTTACACTCGGCCATTGCCAATCGCTCGCACAAACACCCAACCCCGGCCCACCCGACCTCGAGGGTGACCCATGCTCGGCCGGCCGGCCACCCGGCCGCCGGAAAACGCCATGCCCGAGACCTCGGGAGTGAGCCAACTTTGGAATTCCACCTTGCCGAGCCGCCCCATGCCCAATGGCCACCATGGTCGTTCTTCCCACGACCAAAGCAACTCGATCCCAACCCTCGTCACCCCCGAGAGAGCCTCCGACCATGCCTATTTAAACACCACCCCTCTCGGCCATGAGAAGAGAGTTGCACAAACCTTGCCAAAACTCGCCAAAATTGTTCCGCACCCCTCCTCATACACAGAGCACTTGATCCCCAAGCGAGATCCCCCCGCCATTTCTTCTCTCGCGAGCTTAATTTCGTAGTTGAAATCCAAGCCCAAAACCAGGACACTTCCCCACGTGTGAACCAATCCCCAAATCGATTGGTCCTACACCTTCACCGTACCAAGGGAAGGTGTCCACCAGCGAAAAGCCCCATCTCCAGTGCCACCCAGCTTGTTCCGTACTCCAAGCTTTGTGATCACCGTGGTCGAAGTTCAATCCGTACACTCACTGCATCAGGAGACTTCATCCGGAGCTTGCCGGATCCAATCGAAGGTGCAACAACTCTCGGATCGAAGCTTCACTTCTCCGAGCAAAGGTATGAACTAGTTCTTCATCCCGAGCTTCGGAGATTCTCCATTTCAAATGCCTTAATTTCAATGCATGTTTACCAGTATGGATGTGTTCGTCTCTTCAAGACGAATCCATGAGCATAAGAACACGAAAATCCATCGAGAATCGAGCGAGTTCTGTAGGTTAGAGTGTGGACGGCCACGGATCGCACCGGCCATGGACGATGAACGGATGCCGTCCATTTAATACACGCGCGGACGGACGGCTCGGATGGCGTCGGACCGAGAGACGGTACGAGAACCGCGGGGCCCGGTTGCCGACTCGGATGGCGGCGTCGAACGGGAGCGCGCCACGCGCGCGTTTCGGAGCCGCCGAGGCCGACGCGGCGCCGCGTGGATAAGTAGATAAATAGGGTATTTTCCTATTTATTTAATTCCCTAAACTTGGAAAATTCATATCTCTGTGTAGAAAAATCACAAAAATAAAATAAAAATACCCCTCGCTCGGTGAACAGAGGAGAATAATGTGGAAAACGAATTAATTAATTTTGTCCAAGTATTTTATTTTTAATTAATTATTTACTCCCTGCATTGTTTTAATTCTCCATGCATGTATACAATTCACCATGGCATGAGACCATAGGAGCTTTGAAGCCTCCGAACTTAGGAACATTCCCTGAATTTTCCAAGGTCGAGGCCATCTCTCGTGAAAAGTTATTGATTTTTCAAATGCATGTTGTCGTTTTAAGTATTTTAATTTCAAAAATTAGCATGTTGTGAAATAAATTCTAGGAAAATTTGGTGATGTTCCTTATGACCAGAGAACCCTAGGAAAAATAGGATTTGAGTTAATTCATCGAGATTAACCCTAATCGGCTTAAATACCCAAAATAGGTTTCTAATTAATTAGAGTTAACCATAGATCAAATTGACTTGAAATCAATTCTCCACTGACCTTTAGGATCAGAGGAATCCATCATAAAAATTTGAGGTCAATTGGACTTGGTTAGCCCCACTAATTGGGTTAATTAAGCCACTTAGCCATTTTAAACTTTAAAAATTCATAACTTTCAAAATATCTTTCAAAAATTCACCAAATTGGTTTTGGAGTCTCTCTGATATCAGGGGAGTTTAAGAAAATTAAAATTTCAATTTTCTAAAAAAGTTGATTTTTAATATTATTTTAATATTTTTAATAATTAAAAAATAATAAAAATCACAAAAATAATAAAATTCACCAAAATGTCATATTTTGAATTCTAATCACTTAAGAACAAGTCCCATATTTTTCCTAGGTCTATTTAGTGAGATATTAATTTTTAAAGCTCTAGGGTAATTTTAAAATTAAAAAAATGTATTTTCTAGCATTTTCACCAAAATAATTATAATAAATCAAAGAAAAATCAGAAAATTGCAAAGTTTGGTTCTCTGGAATCCTTGATATCAGAGAGAATTTTAAAAATTATAAAACTTATTTTTCAACATTTATTTTATTTTTAAATTAATTAATACTCCAGAATTTAAAATAATTCTAATAAATAAAATATAATTCAAAAAATTACAAAATTTGGTCCAAGTGGTCCTCTGGTCATTAGGAATGTCCCCTAATTTTCTTAAGGACAGAAACTTTCCCTTGGTCATGTTATTGAATTTTCCTTGGAAATTTCTCTTTTCTACAAAAAATAATTATATAAATAAATTAAATACAGAAAAATCACATTTTCTCCTCTCATGTCTTCATTGACACATAAGTGAAGTCACATAAAAATTTCAAGTTCATTTGAGTTCAATTTAGTGAGTTATGAAATTATTAGGCTTAAAGGGCAAAATGGTGATTAAAATTTTAACCCTTAATTAAAACTTTAGGTTTAATAAAAATTAACAAGTAAAATATTTGATCCTAATCTGATTTGGATGATTGAAATTTAAATAATTGAAGGGTAGAAACCCATTAAGTAATTTAAAATGATTAAACCTTAATTAAATAATTAATTGAATTTGGAAGAATAATAAAATTGGAATTATTAAAATAGGGATATTATTAGGAAGAGATTTATTCTTTAATTTAAAAATCCCTAAATTTAATCATCCCATTAATATTCAACTCTTAATTAAAATGATAACTCAAATTTAAAATATTAAAAGACTTAATCATTAAACTAAAATTAAATCATTAAACTCTTTCAAAAAAATTTCAATTAAAATTAAATTAAATTAAATTAAAAATTAAATTAAATTAAGTAAATTAAATTAAAATTAAATTAAATTAAATTAAGATTAAAAGTTAAATTAAATTAAATTAAATTAAATTAAATTAAATTAAATTAAATTAAATTAAAATTAAATTAAATTAAATTAAAATTAAATTAAATTAAATTAAGAAATTAAATCAAATAAATTAAATTAAATTAAATTAAATCAAATCAAATTAAATTAAATAAATTAAATTAAAATAAATTAAATTAAATTAAATTAAATTGAATTAAATAACCTCACTTAAGACATGAAGAAATAAATCTAAAATAACTTGAACACTATTCCAAACTTAAATCATTAATTTGAACTTAAATTTGATCACAAATCATTAAATATCATTTGCCCTTATGAGCCTTAGTTATCATAACTCCTAAGTAGAACATTAAAATGAAATGTTACTTCACTTATAGTGACATTCAAATGTCCTAGTTCACCGAGCAAGTTAACAAAACTTGAAAACCTCTGGACGATTGATTCATTTACACAATTAAATTCATTTGGACTTAAACAATCCTAGAAATATTGAAAAGATGTTTAAGATTTTTCTTAAGCACTTACTCAATATGATAGGATATTTACAAGAACAATCGAACTTAATTGTTCTTCGATGAAGAAAATCGTCTTCAAACTAAAAACACAGAGAACCTAGACGTCATAGGAAATGACTAGCTATAGGATCAGGAACTTGGTAGAAAACCAAAACCTTTCCCTTAGCTTTACCTAGGAACTTGCTTAAATATTCTAACTGTGTTTTAAGTGCAGCTTGGGATGACGGAAGACCCTCCGTGTACGCTTTTATTTTATCAGTTAGTTTATTTTATTGCAAATGCACTTTATTTTTCTTGCATGATAAACAACAATTGCATGAAAACCGACACCTTTAGGACAGAAACCAAAACCGAAACCCATAACTAAATTAAAAGACATTACAAGATAAAATTCACCTCCACAACATTCCAAAATATAAGACAACTCAAAATTTAATCACAAACGTAACAACAAAACTACAACTACAACTAAATTAAAACGTCTCATCGAATGATCGGGAATACCTCGGATGATGTAACCCACGTGTTGCTAACGGGATTTCCCACGGTCTAAATGAAAGTGCGGAACTCATTTAGTCGAGTTTAGCAAATTCATCCGGACTAAGTGAATTCGATGAAAATAATCGGTGCGGGATGACGGAACCGCGGGATCTTAATCGGTTCCGTTTAATCAACTTTAAGATCTCGTTTTAATTAAAACACAAAAAACACGTGGAAATTAAGACTTCTCTAAACCAAGACACTTCTCTCATCTCTTGATTTATGATTTCTAAAACTAAACCTCTCGCAACAACAAGGAGCTCGGAGCATGGTGGGCAAAGACGGCCATCGTCGTCAAGAAAACTCGAACCTACTTCAAGCAAAACTTTCTTAGAATTAAATAACAAAGCCATAGGACTTCGAGGTAGTTCGCCTAGTGCAACATAAATCCTCAACTCTTCGTTAGGCATTTGCATTGCAAATTAAGCCCTAACCGGTCTTAGGATTCCGAGGTAGTCGTCCGATACGACATAAACCCTCATATCTTCTAGTGCAATTTGTATGATTCGATCATATAAATATAAGCCCTAATCAACTAAAATTGGCAAGATTAAAACATTAAATAAACATTAGGACTTTCCTAAATCCAAGCCAAACAATAGGATAGTCGGGAAATTACCGAAGTTCGCTTCGAATCCGTAATTTCTCCTACTTTGCTTCCTTTGAATTCCCAAAATAAAAATGTTCCAAATTTGATCCATTCCCTATCGAAATTCCAAAATTCAATCCTTTCGAAAACTTAAACTTTGAAATTCTTGAGAGCAGAATTATTGATTATTATCGAGAGTTTTCTTAGGTGATTCCCGTCACTTAAGATGTAATTAACTATAGTGGGCTTGCCCTTATAGGGAACTTTAAGAACCTGTGTAATATAAACCCCGTTTAATAGTTTCATATTAAGCAGTGGAATTTGTCGGCTTATAAAATTGGTTCGCAGTACCAAACGGATGTCACAAATCCTTCTAGTTTATTTAATCGAGCCCCACTATCAAGCGGTGTGTCTATTCTTCGGGATAGATACACCGTTTGTGGTGCGGTGCTCGTTCATGTAAACTATTCAGGATGTGAGATCGGTTTGATTTCATATCTTAAAACTTTCAAATTTAAAATTATTTTCAAAATCAAATAGTACTTTCTAAACCATATATATATTTAAATTAAATTTAAAATACGCCGACATATTTCTGTAGGCGAACCCCTTTTCAAAATAAAACACCACAAACCTAAAAAAAAACGCCGACATATTTCTGGCGACTCCGCTGGGGACAAGTTCCTCTCTCCATTCTAATCAAATAGTTCTGCTTTCAAAAATCAGTAGTGTATCCATGTCCCTAATGGATCAAACTACCCTTCTTTCCGTTGGAATACTGTGTTCATTTCTACCTTGAACAAGTATAACCAACATTCTCTCGGATTTAGGAGCCACTGTTTAGACACCCCTAGACAGAGAGGTTCCGAGATCCTTTTACCTCATTTCCGAGGTGGGGCGGACCCCCAATAGGTGTTAGTTTAGGAGTGATCCTTCGGGTCGAGAAGTCTTGCTTAAGACTCTCTTTTCCTTTCCAACTCCGATTCGCATTCCTTACCTTCTCTACACCTTTCGAACACTCCGTTCTAAATAAACAAACCTTTTAATAAGTGATTCCTTCTTATAAATACATGAACATGAATGAGTTCGGACTCTTTTCGATTCCTTTCTTTTCGTCCTAAAGAAAAGAAGCATAACTTGGGACCGACAACCGAATCTACCCCCGTAAATGGAAGCCCCGAAACCGATTTTCTCTTTCACCAATGGACTCGGACCTCGCCGTCTATAAGGATGAGTTGCCCGACAATGGAATCATCCGATTTGGACAAGGATTTGAAAACACGAACGTCAAGGTCACCAACGTCTCCCTCTTTGCACCGATGAACAAGGTATCCGGCCGAAGAGCCGCCGCTCGAGTTCAACCTCAGGTCAACCCAAGAATTCCTCCTTCCGCAAAGGATCCCGACTAAGAGGAGTACCGACGTCCACAGAGGACCGTTCTTTCTACCCCCACCGGTCTAGTTGTTTCGCACTCGCCCCGACTTTTGCCAAGTCAAAGGGGAAAGAAATCCAAGATTATGATGGACCCGTTACCGTGGAGGGTACGGATCTTCCCGTAAGACCTTCTCGTTTTCGAGATCGGGTCCGGCTCAAGAATTCCGTCACTAACAAAGACCCGCAGAAGAAACAGAAATGAAGGATCGCTAAAGAAGCCGTGGCCGCCGAAATTGCTTTCCTAGAAGAAATTCCGAACCGCCGAATATACACCGCCGCTCGAATACATACCACCGTTGGGAGGAAGCAGATTTCATCCCCTCTCCGCCGCAGAAGATGAAGAAAACATTCGCAAAATTGTCGCCACATTACCACAGACCCGCATATTACAACGATAGCCGCAAGAAAAGAACTAGAACTACGCCGTTTGCTCGACCGCAAACTTTGGTAGAAAAGTTAGCGAAGAAGGAAAACCGCCCCGTATCGAAATTCTACGGAGGATAGGGCGGGTGCCAATCAAATCCCGTCTTGGGCCCCGAGTAGAACCCGCCGTCATGACGGAAAAGCCAAGTAAAAGAATGAAGGCTAGTCCGCCCGTTGTCGTCTCGGATTACAGATTAGGGAGGATACCACCTTCCAACGATTCGGCCGACGTACCATCTCGGTCCTGGACCTTCCGTCGCCGAAGGATGGTATGGCGTCCCACCACCGGGCGACTGAGATCGAAACAAGCAGCTCGAGAAAGAAAGTCTCGCCAGGAGACTCGAATCAAGAAAGTGCTACCGCGATGAAGGGGACTCGTGAGAAGGGGACCCGGCAACTATCGCACGACAACCACGAAGACACACGTAAAGCCCCGCTAGAAGATGCCATGGAAAAGTCGAGAACCGATATCCGACGATTGGCAAAAGAAAGAGAAGAAAAGTTCGGAGACGAGATTGATTCATCGGAATTTATGGACGACGAATACGCAGAAATCAACATGGCCGAGACACGAGCTTCATCGCCTTCGCAAGGTGCTCCCGCACCGCAGCAGAAGAGAGGAGCCGTAACCGATGAGAAGACAGCCTTCAAGAGAAAGACGACACGATCGCTCAAATGGCGAAAAGGATGGAAGAGATGGCCGTAGCTCCGGCCACTTCCGCAGTCAAGTACAACCACAAAGGGAAACACACCCGCGAGGTCATTCACATCGTAGACGGAGGAAAGGAGATTACGTCCGTCAATGGGGATGATCACCGAAGAAGGATACAACACAAAGTATGATTCCCGAAAAGGATATCAAGAACTTGGTGGAACAGACAAGTGCGAGAAGCCTTAGCACAATCAAAGAGCGGGACATCCATTCGGACGGGTAGACCTTACCCCGAAGAATTCGACGCCGTCCAATACCCGAAAGGCTTCGTACCACCTCCGTTTAAGACCTTCGATGGAACCGGAACCCTCGACAAGCATGTAGCACACTTTCGTGCCAGCTGTTGCAATGCCGGCGGGAGCGATGCATTACTCTTCCGACAGCTCGTCGCCAGTCCGTCAGAATCGCCTTCGACCGGTATGCGTAATTACCAAACGGTTCGGTTAAGACGTTCTCGAGCTAGAGAACCTCTTCATCAAGCGATTCGTCGGAGCTCAAGCACCACATCACTATAGGTGATTTAGTGGTAGAGAAGCGAAGCCGAATGAAACTTTGGTGGATTACATACTCCGATGGAGGAACTTAAGTATGAAGTGTGAACCACAACCGCAAGAACAACATGCAATCAGCATTTTGCTAAAAAGCATTCACGGCCCGATAAGCACTTCTCCTCAAGGGATTTACTATTAAGACTTTCGAGAAGTTGTTAAGCAAGGCCGGAAGCTTGCAAGAGGAGGCAAAGCAATTAAGTTTCACCGACAAGACGGATAAACAAAAGCCCGTAAAGACTTTTGAAAAGAAATCCGGATCGTCGCAAAGCAATTGACAAAGGCAAGCAACCGATGCAAATACCACCGTAACGGCCGCAACAACCACTACAGATTACTAAGCAACCCCGGCCCAGCTATCAGTCATCTCCGCAATATGAACAACCACCTCGTCCGCAACGTACATTAAGAGAGCTTTTGAGCAGAGAATATCCGTTCAAGAATGAAGCAGTGCCAAAAATGTTCCGTAGTCTGATGAAGACTCCGGATTTCCAGCTGCCGAGCCTAAAAGACCGGAGGAAGTCAACAAGAAGGGTGATCCCAACTTTTGCCCTTACCACCGCATGCTTCGGCACAAGATAGAAGATTGCATTACCTTCAAAAGTTGGCTCAATGACAACTCCGCGGAAAGGGAATATAACGATCCCGAAGGAGTACATGAAGGAACCCCGTAAAGGAGGTTCCGTCAATGTTATCTCGACCGATCCCATCATTCCGATAGATCCCTATACGACCGACGATGGATGGACTACCGCTTGGACGAGGTCTTCGAAAAGATTTTAGACAAAGCATCCGAACCGCTTCGGTGCGAGCTTCAATTCGTAGTTTGAAACCCGTTAAGCCGGTACTATCACTTGCGATAGAAGAACCACCTCAACAGGAGACGATCGAAGAGAAGAAGAAAATCGACGAAGAAGAGAGGACCGAGGCACCTAAGGCTGGACTAGGGGCCGCTTATCCTAGGATAGTTGTTTCCGATTCGGGGAGAAATCCTCGAACCCTCGACTCGTATGATTATCCGCTCACTTCGGTGGGATCATATAATGATAAGGGTGATGGCGTTGGCTACGTTTTGACTGTGTCTAACGATTACGTAACTAACGATAATCCGGATATCGATTTCGATACCAACGACAATTCTCAAATCATACACCATCTCGACAAGCAAAATAACGAAGAAGACATCCATCAAGGAGGCTACGAGAGTTCAACAAGCAACGAATCTATCTCGCGAGTTTCGAGGAGCTCCGAATCACGATAGAGTTAGAGCCTTCGTACTCGAAGCTAATCCGGAAGAGCCCGTCATTCCGATTCAAGAAGAGACACCGGCAAGCTCAACAATAGATTCGAAGAAATTACGAAGTCAACTTAAGGAGTGGAAAAGTTCTACCTCCGAGAATGGGTCCAAAAGACAAGGGAAGCGTGTGGTTGTTCGAGAAGAACCAACCCCAGCAGAAGAAATACCCATTCGAGAAGAAGCGAGAGACACATGAAAACAAAGTGGACTACAACGTGCTAGCCCATCTTAGGAAACTACCGACCAAACCGAGCATCTACGACGCTCTCATCTTATCAAAGGAGATGAGAGAAGCTCGATCAAGGCCTTACTCGATCCGTAAATTTGCTTAGCTCAAATGGCCGGAGAGTCCTTAGATGAGGTTTGCTCGTTAAAGGAACAAGCCGAGGTGTTACCTTCACGTACGACGACCTACTACTTGGGAATGTCAGATCACAACCGACCGTTGTACATTTCGGCTACAATCGGAAGATTTACACTCTCCGCAGTATTGGTGGATCCAGGAGCATCAATCAATATAATGAATCTTCGAACGCTAGCATACTTGGAAATTGATGCTCGCGAGCTCGAGGCGTACAAAATGTTATTAAGAGGATTCAACCGTAAAGGAGAAAGAGCCCTCGGCTCCATAACACTCGCTAATGAAGACCGGTGACTTAGCAAAGACAACCGCGAAATTTCACATAATTGATTCGAAACGTCGTTCAACGCTCTACTCGGGCCGACCATGGACACATGAAAACAGGATGGTACCATCATCTCTACATCGATGCATCAAGTACTACGATGGAGGAGAACAAGCAGCATCAAAGGTGACTTACAACCATTCTCCGTACATGAAATTGGAATCCACGAGGATGCAACTTATTATGCACCACCGAAGAAAACGATCTTCTCCAGTAGATACTATAACAAATGAAGCAAAGAAAGTTCGGGACAACGAAGAACTCGAAGTTCTAGTCCAACTAGCCACTCACCACTCCCTTACGGCGAGATGGTGAAGGTTTCTCCACAACTCGCATCCGAGGTCGAGGCCGGGGACGAGGTCGTGGTAGAGACGTTAGGACGATCGGACGAGAGGAAACCAACCATCAATGTCGATCGGGAAGATAGTTCCGAAGAAGAAAAAGAAATCAAACAAGAAGCAAAGCAACAATAAGTCGAAAGAAGCCGCAATTCAGAATCCCTCTCGAAGATGAAAGAAACGAAGAATATAAATCGATGTACGAGAAGATTAACCACTATGTACATACTATGACCCCGACCCCGATCCGTTCTAATAAGATCGAGGGTATGGAGGTCAAAGAGGTACGTAGCGGTGGTGCAAAACCAATCAAATTCTACCGTGGTGCTTCTTCCTCCAAAATTGAAAATAATGTACAACTCGAAGATGCTACTTCATCGAATTAATGGAATTGCCTTTTGAGTGGTACTCTCCCCGTGTTCAAAATTTAATTCAACGTGGTTTCTTACCTCGACAAATGGACAAAAGGTCAATCACAACGTTTTGAAAATTTATGGAATAACTCCGGCCGTCCACCCAACTCAAAACATGGTCTCGGATTCGGCACAGCAGGATCGGCTGACGATACCGAATTTTGCTTGGTTGTCACCTGCGAGTCTAATGAAAACTGCATGGAAACTACGGACGAACTCGAAGATTTACAAATTGGAGACGCTCCACCAGAATTCGAAGAAGAAATCAAATCTACAATAGATGAGTTAATAGAAGTTAACTTAGGTACTAGCGAAGAGCCTAGACCTACCTTTGTTAGCTCTTTACTCAATAAAGAAGACTCCAAAGAAATAATCAAGTTATTAATGGAATTCAAAGACTCGTTTTGCTTGGAGCTACGATGAGATGCCGTGTTTAGCTCCGCAGGTCGCAATCCATAAGCTAGAGTGGACCCTACTTCGTTCCACCGGACAAGGTCCCGTAAGAATGCGTCTAGAAATCGAACAACAAGTCATAGCCGAAGTTAAAAAGTTAATAGACGCTAAATTTGTCCGTGAAGAACAATACCCGACTTGGTTAGCCAACGTGGTACCGACGTGAAGAAGAATGGTCGATCGAATTTGTGTGGATTTCAGAGATTTAAACAAGGCATGTCCAAAAGATGAATTTCCTCTACCGATCCTGGAATTAATGATCGACATCGCTTCAACACATGAAATATTCTCGTTCATGGATGGATCTTCGAGATACAACCAGATAAAAATGGCTCCGGAAGACGAAAAACTTACGAGCATTCGTAACGCCGATCGGAGTATTTTGCTACACAAAGGATGCCATTCGGATCGAAGAACGCAGGAGCAACCTACCAAAGAGCAATGACAAGAATTTTTGATGATCTCATCCACAATCAAGTCGAATGCTACGTGGACGATGTGGTCATCAAAAGCAAAGTAAAGGACAACCACTTGTATGATTTGAGAATTGTTTTCGAACGATTAAGACAATTTAACCTTAAGATGAATCCCTTAAAATGCGCCTTCGGCGTCACCTCCGGGAAATTCTTAGGATTCGTTGTCCGACATCGTGGAATTGAAATCGATCCGGAAAAGATTAAAGCCATCTTAGAAATGCCGCCTCCCAAAACCTTAAAACAACTACGATCTTTTCAAGGGAAGTCTGGCATATCTTCGACGCTTTATCTCAAACCCGTCGGTAGGTGTCGACCTTTCTCGGCACTAGTTAAAAAGGACGCCAAATTTATTTGGGAAGAGAAATGCCGGAGGGCCTTCGAGGACATTAAACAATATCTAATGACACCTCCCGTCCTAGCAGCCCCGGCCTCGTGTAGATCGCTGATACTTTATACCGCGGCTTTAGACGACTTCTCTCGAGCCCCGTTAGCCTGTGTCAATGATGAGGGTAAAGAAAATGCTCTTTATTACTTAAGCCGTCGTTCATCGCCGACGGAAATAAGGTATCCCGCAATTGAAAAGCATTGTTTGGCCCTGATCTTCGCCGCTCAAAAGCTCAGGCACTACATGCTTTCTCATAAGGTCAACCTAATCTCGAAGTTTAATCCATTGCAATACTTGATGACTCGTCCAACGCTTTCCGGCAGGCTTGCCAGATGGTCAATGATATTATTGCAATTTGATATAACTTTCGTGCCTCTTCGTGCCGTAAAGGGACAAGCCCTAGCAGACTTTCTCGCGAAGACACCCTTTGCGGCAGAATCTCCTCTCAATGACGATCCGCCGGATGAACAAATAATGAACTCTAGAAGACCTTGATGATCGACGTTGGGAATTGTATTTCGACGGAGCATCTTCGACGACATAAAGACGAAGAATCGCAAGTGATAGTGCTCCGTGAAGGCGGGAATCGAGCTAATCTTTATAACACCGGAGCGGGGGATGTTAAGATACTCCTACCACTTGACGGAACCATGTACAAACAACGAAGCGGAATACGAAGCCCTCATAACAGGATCGGAATTAACCATTCAAATGGGGATAACAGTACATCAACATCTACGGAGATTCACGATTAATCATTCAACGGATCGCGGACAATACAGAATTTTAAAACCAAGACTCGAGCAATACTTCCAAGATGCCATACAACATTGTGAACAGATTCCGAATGTGACAATTTACAAAATTCCCAGAAAGAAAACGCTTCTAGCGGATGCGCTAGCTCGTCTCGCAAAAGAATTTGCCTGTTTGCAAGATGAATCGATGGAAGTGTCGACTCACCTGACGTCGTGTCCTATCACAGCTTGACATAGACACGATACACAAATCGAAAAGGAAGAAGGATCAATTACAGACAGTGACGTGAAAACACGGAAGATCGGCGACAACCATTGATGGATTACCTACAAACAGGAAACTACCGTGACGATAGGTCATTAGCCCATCGCATCAAGAAAAGAACTCTGTCCTACGCATTAATAAACAACACATTATACAGAAGGTCTTTTGATCAAATGTGGCTAAGGTGCCTAAGCGGGTCCGAAGCCCGTGAAATTGTTAAGGAGGTGCATTCAGGACTCTGTGGCGCTCACCAGTCGGGTCCAAAGATGAAAATGAAAATTAAAAGACTAGTGGTACTACCGGCCCTCGATGATGACCGACCGCATGAAAATCGCCAAGAGCCGTCACCGATGCCAAGTGCACGGAGTGGTTCTACACCAACCTCCAAATGTGCTACATCCGACAATCGCATCGTGGCCATTCGAATGTTGGGGCACGGATATAGTGGGTCCAATAGAACCGCCGTCGTCAAAAGGACATCGCTTCATTCTTGCAGCTACAGCATTACTTTTCCAAGTGGGCAGAGGCAGCTCCACTAGAGAAGTGAAAGCACATCACGTGCTACAATTTTTCAAGAACCAAGTTGTCTACCGTTTCGGGTGCCGCGCAGATCATCTCGTATAATGGGTCAGCATTCGAAGCACACAAATCAATAATTTTGTCGGGAGACACGGAATCGACCGGCGATACTCAACAATTTACTACCCAAGAGCAAACGGCCTCAGCCGAGGCTTTTAATAAAACTCTCGTTCAAATTTTAAAGAAGACTTTAGACGACAATAAGAGAAATTGGCACGAGAAGTTGTTAGAAGCCTTATGGGCTCACCTGACAACCTTCGAACTCCCACGCAAGCTACACCTTACGCTCCGGTGTATGGGTCCGAGGCAAGTAGTTACCTTTAGAGGTTCGACCTTCCTTCACTCGTAATCGCAGTTGCAAATAAAATCACAACGAAGAGAACGCCAAATTACGACTCGAAGAATTAGAGAGCCCGGAAGGAAAAGACTTGCAGTACGCAACAGAATTTAGAATTATACCAAGCTAAGATGATTCAGGCTCATGATAAACTGGTCCGCCCAAGAACCTTCAAAGTTGGTGATCTAGTTCTCGTTCTCAAAAGACGTATTCTTGCACACCGCAAGATAGGAGGAAAATTTGAACCCACTTGGGAAGGACCGTTTGTGGTTGAAGCAGTATACTCGGAGGTTCCTACCAGCTAGTGAATTGCCAAGGAGAACGACATATGCTTCCGATCAATGGACGATACTTGAAAAAGTACTACGCTACCTGATGTTTCGAAGGAATGAACTTTCCATCCCTAGAAGCACGGGTGAAGTGATTACTTATGATTGGGTCCGAACCCAGAAAAATAACAAAAATGTGCTAAAATAAATAAAATCCTGATAATAAAATTTTCCTTGTTTTCTTTTTCAAATCAAATCTCAATCAAATTTCAAATTCGATCTTCCAAATGTTAAATCAAATTCTCAATCAAATTTCGAATCCAATCTCGATCAAACTTCAAATTTGATCTTCCAAATTTCAAATCAAATCTTAAATCAAATTTCAACCGAGTTCAAACTCATCCTTCCAAATTCAAGTTCAATCTTTCCAAATTTCAAATCTCAGTCAAATTTCAAATCTCAAATTCGATCTTTCCAGATCTCACATCAAACCTTACATCAAATTCAAACTTTGGGTCGAGGATTTTACATCCAAGACTGCATTGCTTAGGATTCTCTTCCTATCGCACTCGAAATACATCAAATTCAAACCTTCGGGTCGAGGATTTTACATCCAAGACCGCATCGTTTAGATTCTTTTCCTATCGCACTGAAATACATCAAATTCAAACCTTTGGGTCGAGGATTTTACATCCAAGACCGCACCGCTTTAGGATTCTCTTCCTATCGCACCGAAATACATCAAATTCAAACTTTTGGGTCGAGGATTTTACATCCAAGACCGCATCGCTTTAGGATTCTCTTCCTATCGCACCGAAATACATCAATTCAAACTCTTGGGTCGAGGATTTTACATCCAAGACCGCACTCGCTTTAGGATTCTCTTCCTATCGCACCGAAATACATCAAATTCAAACTCCGGGGTCGAGGATTTTACATCCAAGACCGCACCGCTTTAGGATTCTCTTCCTATCGCACTCGAAATACATCAAATTCAAACTTTTGGGTCGAGGATTTTACATCCAAGACCGCACTCGCTTAGGATTCTTTTCCTATCGCACCGAAATACATCAAATTCAAACTCTTGGGTCGAGGATTTTACATCCAAGACCGCACCGCTTTAGGATTCTCTTCCTATTGCACTCGAAATACATCAAATTCAAACTCTTGGGTCGAGGATTTTACATCCAAGACCGCACTCGCTTTAGGATTCTCTTCCTATCGCACCGAAATACATCAAATTCAAACTTTTGGGTCGAGGATTTTACATCCAAGACCGCACCGCTTTAGGATTCTTTTCCTATCGCACCGAAATACATCAAATTCAAACCTTTGGGTCGAGGATTTTACATCCAAGACCGCACTCGCTTTAGGATTCTTTTCCTATCGCACTGAAATACATCAAATTCAAACTCTTGGGTCGAGGATTTTACATCCAAGATCAGCATCGCTTTAGGATTCTTTTCCTATCGTACCGAAATACATCAAATTCAAACTTTTGGGTCGAGGATTTTACATCCAAGACCGCACCGCTTTAGGATTCTCTTCCTATTGCACTCGAAATACATCAAATTCAAACTTTTGGGTCGAGGATTTTACATCCAAGACCTGCACCGCTTTAGGATTCTTTTCCTATTGCACCGAAATACATCAATTCAAACTTTGGGTCGAGGATTTTACATCCAAGACCGCACTCGCTTTAGGATTCTCTTCCTACCGCACTCGAAATACATCAATTCAAACTTTTGGGTCGAGGATTTTACATCCGAGATCGCACTCGCTTTAGGATTCTTTTCCTATCGCACTCGAAATACATCAAATCAAACTCTTGAGGTTACGGATTTTACATCCAATACCGCATTATTCCGAGGTCTTTCCTCATTGCAATGACTCAATCTAATCGATTCGATCTTCTTTTGGGGTCGAAGATGTTGCATCTAAAACTTCAAAATTCCAATTTTCATTCCAAATCAAATCCCTTCAAATTAATCTCGACAAACTTCAATCTAAATTAAAATTCCAAATCGAAATTTAAACTCACACATCATAACTCGAACATGAAACAAAACAAAATCTAAATTGAAATTTCTCCCATATCATGTGATTTGGGATTCACCTCCTTTTCCTTTCCCCAGCGAGAGTTCGTGAATCTCCGGCCTTAGAGATATACTCGACACTCCCCACGGAAACTCTTCTACTTCGTCCCAAGTTTGTTACTTGGACATCCGTGTTGGTTTTGTTGATCGCTTCGGTCAACACCAATACGTGCGGTGTGCTCCGTCGACTCACCACACCTATTGGGGTCCATTTGTTGACCTCATTTTCGATGAGGTCTTCTCTTCTTCTCTTTAAGTACTTAGGATCTAGCCTTAGGCTTTTCCTTCGACTATCTTAGAGGACTAGAATCGGGATCCACCTTTTAGAAATTCAAACCACTTCTTAACTCCCCGCAAACTCCACAAACTCGACTATAGACCCCTAATCACCTGGAGGGTTGAAATCAAATGTGGAAGTTTAAAGGATGAGTTCCTATAGGACTCTTCGGCCTTAGGACCGCCTCGGCGTGGCTCGGTCTCGGTGAAAGGGCCGACTTACACATACACTACACCTATGCACTACACTTTCACACACCTCCTAAAACACACCCTTACCTAACTTGACTTCCGACTCATGTAGGTGATTCACATGGATGGTCCTTAACCCCTAAGCCTCCGGCTAGCAGGGTTAGTGAACAACACAGTGAATGCCTCAAATGAGTCCCTTCATGGCTCATGTGGGCTTGATATGGCTTCATGGCTCAACAAAAATGATTTCATTCCACTTACATCCACCCAATCTTCAATTTTCCAAATTTTCAATTTTTGACCCCGGACCCTACACCCACCAACTCTACCAAATGCACTCGAAACTACCCAAATTTCTCAAAAATTCCCAAATTACCCAAAATTCTCCAAAATCAATCCCAAACATTCCCACATCACTCAAACTGATCATCCATATCCAAAAATATCAAAAATCCCAAAATACCCCCCAATACCTTCCAAATACCCAAAATACCCCTTTTGACCCAAAAATCCAAAAATTCAGAAAATTCCCAGAAAATTCCAGAAAATCCCAAATATTCCCAATTTCATTTTGTCCAACTACACCATGGGCCAATTTTGTCAATTTACCCCACTTTTGTCAAAACCCCCAATTCGACCCATTTTAACCCAAAGTAAACCCAATGTCAAACCAAATCTACCCAATTGATCCCAATTCTGGTCCAATTCAATTCTAAACTTCAATTCAAGATCCCCAACACCAATCTAGACCAAAGACAAGCTTAATTTGATTGAAATTTGGGTCCAATTTCACTTTTGGCCTTAAAGCCCAATTTGGACCTATGACCCAAACCTAACCCAAATTCACCCAATTCAACTCCAATTAACCCCAAATCTTTTCTAAACCTTTCTTAACATCCCCATAAACAAAACACTAACATGATTTGCCCAAAACTTTGATCCAAACCCTACTCAAGTTCAACCCAAAGCTAAAAGGCCCAATTTCGACCTAAACCCAAACCTAGCCCAAATGAGCCCAAATCCCAAAATCAAAACCCAACCAAAGCCAAAACCTCTTTGAAACACTCCCATAAACATTTCCCAACATTAATTTTACATCAATTTCAACCCTAGCCCAACATTGGCCCATGCTAGCCCATTTCGGCCCACCTTAGCCTCTTTACCAAAAAGCCCATATCCAATCCAATTCAAACCCAAATCACCTCAAATTTGTTTCAAACCACTCATGACACATCCCTAAACTAAACTCAACAATTATTTGGCCCAAGCCTTTACCAAAATTTCATCCCAAAATCCATTTTAAAATTCAAAAGCCCACTTTCCTAAACCATTTTAAAAGCCCATCCTTAAACCATTTCAATGAGCCCAAAATTGGTCCCAAAGCCCATATGACATTTCCCTTTATCATCCACTTTCAATTAAAGCTCATTACCTAAGTCCTAAATTCATCATCAAATCATTCCAAATCAAGTTCCATACAAATTTCCATCAAATTACCAAAAATTCCTATAATCCATTTTCATGAAATCGACCAAGCTTTCCCCAAGCCAAAGGTGAGCCATGAAGCCATGCATGAGCCACATGTGAGCCATGAGAGCCTTGGACACTCCACCATACCATATTGGGTAGGAAGGAGGGACCCTTTCCTTAATCCCTAAAGCTCATTAGCCTTAATCATGATTCACCTAAACCTAAATTTAATCCAAATATATTTGGATGGAGACTTCTCCATGCCAAACCAGCTCGATCCATTTGATCCCCCACAAGCACCCAAGGCCACCTCGAAGGGTGCACCAAGCCCAAATGGGTGAGTTGACCCATTTAGACCCAAAACTAGCCATGCCCCATTCTACTTTGGATCAAAGCCTTTACACTTGGCCATTGCCAATCGCTTGCACAAACACCCAACCCCGGCCCACCCGACCTCGAGGGTGACCCATGCTCGGCCGGCCGGCCACCCGCCGCCGGAAAACGCCATGCCCGAGACCTCGGGAGTGAGCCAACTTTGGAATTCCACCTCGCCGAGCCGCCCCATGCCCAATGGCCACCATGGTCGTTCTTCCCATGACCAGCAAACTCGATCCCAACCCTCGCCACCCCCGAGAGAGCCTCCAGCCATGCCTATTTAAACACCACCCCCTCTCGGCCATGAGAAGAGAGTTGCACAAACCTTGCCAAAACTCGCCAAAATTGTTCCGTACCCCTCCTCATACACGTAGCACTTGATCCCCAGTGAGATCCCCCGCCATTTCTTCTCTCGCGAGCTTAATTTCGTAGTCGAAATCCAAGCCCAAAACCGAGACACTTCCCCACAGTGAACCAATCCCCAAATCGATTGGTCCTACACCTTCACCGCACCAAGGGAAGGTGTCCACTCGACAAAAGCCCCATCTCCGTGCCACCCGGCTTGTTCCGTACTCCAAGCTTTGTGATCACTCGTGGTCGAAGTTCAATCCGGACAATTCACTGCGACCGAGAGACTTCATCCGGAGCTTGCCGAGATCCAATCGAAGGTGCAACAACTCTCGATCGAAGCTTCACTTCTCCGAGCAAAGGTATGAACTAGTTCTTCATCCCGAGCTTCCGGAGATTCTCCATTTCAAATGCCTTAATTTCAATGCATGTTTACCGTATGGATGTGTTCGTCTCTTCAAGACGAATCCATAGAGCATAAGAACACGAAAATCCATCGAGAATCGAGTGAGTTCTTAGGGTTAGAGTGTGGACGGTCACGGGATCGCACCGGCCATGGACGATGAACGGATGCCGTCCATTTAATACACGCGCGGACGGACGGCTCGGATGGCGCTGGACCGGGAGACGGTACGAGAACCGCGGGGCCCGGTTGCCGACTCGGATGGCGGCGTCGAACGGGAGCGCGCCACGCGGCGCTTCGGAGTCGCCGAGGTTGACGCGGCGCCGCGTGGATAAGTAGATAAATAGGGTATTTTCTATTTATTTAATTCCCTAAACTTGGAAAATTCATATCTCTGTGTAGAAAAATCACAAAAATAAAATAAAAATACCCCCTTGCTCAGTGAACAGAGGAGAATAATGTGGAAAACGAATTAATTAATTTTGTCCAGTATTTTATTTTTAATTAATTATTTACTCCCTGCATTGTTTTAATTCTCCATGCATGTATACAATTCACCATGGCATGAGACCATAGGGCTTTGAAGCCTCGAACTTGGGAACATTCCCTGAATTTTCCAAGGTCGAGGCCATCTCTGTGAAAAGTTATTGATTTTTCAAATGCATGTTGCTGTTTTAAGTATTTTAATTTCAAAAATTAGCATGTTGTGAAATAAATTCTAGGAAAATTTGGTGATGTTCCTTATGACCAGAGAACCCTAGGAAAAATAGGATTTGAGTTAATTCATCGAGATTAACCCTAATCGGCTTAAATACCCAAAATAGGTTTCTAATTAATTAGAGTTAACCATAGATCAAATTGACTTGAAATCAATTCTCCACTGACCTTTAGGATCAGAGGAATCCATCATAAAAATTTGAGGTCAATTGGACTTGGTTAGCCCCACTAATTGGGTTAATTAAGCCACTTAGCCATTTTAAACTTTAAAAATTCATAACTTTCAAAATATCTTTCAAAAATTCACCAAATTGGTTTTGGAGTCTCTCTGATATCAGGGGAGTTTAAGAAAATTAAAATTTCAATTTTCTAAAAAAGTTGATTTTTAATATTATTTTAATATTTTTAATAATTAAAAAATAATAAAAATCACAAAAATAATAAAATTCACCAAAATGTCATATTTTGAATTCTAATCACTTAAGAACAAGTCCCATATTTTTCCTAGGTCTATTTAGTGAGATATTAATTTTTAAAGCTCTAGGGTAATTTTAAAATTAAAAAATGTATTTTCTAGCATTTTCACCAAAATAATTATAATAAATCAAAGAAAAATCAGAAAATTGCAAAGTTTGGTTCTCTGGAATCCTTGATATCAGAGAGAATTTTAAAAATTATAAAACTTATTTTTCAACATTTATTTTATTTTTAAATTAATTAATACTCCAGAATTTAAAATAATTCTAATAAATAAAATATAATTCAAAAAATTACAAAATTTGGTCCAAGTGGTCCTCTGGTCATTAGGAATGTCCCCTAATTTTCTTAAGGACAGAAACTTTCCCTTGGTCATGTTATTGAATTTTCCTTGGAAATTTCTCTTTTCTACAAAAAATAATTATATAAATAAATTAAATACGGAAAAATCACATTTTCTCCTCTCATGTCTTCATTGACACATAAGTGAAGTCACATAAAAATTTCAAGTTCATTTGAGTTCAATTTAGTGAGTTATGAAATTATTAGGCTTAAAGGGCAAAATGGTGATTAAAATTTTAACCCTTAATTAAAACTTTAGGTTTAATAAAAATTAACAAGTAAAATATTTGATCCTAATCTGATTTGGATGATTGAAATTTAAATAATTGAAGGGTAGAAACCCATTAAGTAATTTAAAATGATTAAACCTTAATTAAATAATTAATTGAATTTGGAAGAATAATAAAATTGGAATTATTAAAATAGGGATATTATTAGGAAGAGATTTATTCTTTAATTTAAAAATCCCTAAATTTAATCATCCCATTAATATTCAACTCTTAATTAAAATGATAACTCAAATTTAAAATATTAAAAGACTTAATCATTAAACTAAAATTAAATCATTAAACTCTTTCAAAAAAAATTTCAATTAAAATTAAATTAAATTAAATTAAAAATTAAATTAAATTAAGTAAATTAAATTAAAATTAAATTAAATTAAATTAAGATTAAAAGTTAAATTAAATTAAATTAAATTAAATTAAATTAAATTAAATAAATTAAATTAAATTAAATTAAATTAAATTAAAATTAAATTAAATTAAATTAAGAAATTAAATCAAATAAATTAAATTAAATTAAAAATTAAATCAAATCAAATTAAATTAAATAAATTAAATTAAAATAAATTAAATTAAATTAAATTAAATTGAATTAAATAACCTCACTTAAGACATGAAGAAATAAATCTAAAATAACTTCAACACTATTCCAAACTTAAATCATTAATTTGAACTTAAATTTGGATCACAAATCATTAAATATCATTTGCCCTTAGAGCCTTAGTTATCATAACTCCTAAGTAGTAACATTAAAATGAAATGTTACTTCACTTATAGGACATTCAAATGTCCTAGTTCACCGAGCAAGTTAACAAAACTTGAAAACCTCGGACGATTGATTCATTTACACAATTAAATTCATTTGGACTTGAAACAATCCTAGAAATATTGAAAAGATGTTTAAGATTTTTCTTAAGCACTTACTCAATATGATAGGATATTTACAAGAACAATTGAACTTAATTGTTCTTTGATGAAGAAAATCGTCTTCAAACTAAAAACACAGAGAACCTAGACGTCATAGGAAATGACTAGCTATAGGATCAGGAACTTGGTAGAAAACCAAAACCTTTCCCTTAGCTTTACCTAGGAACTTGCTTAAATATTCTAACTGTGTTTTAAGTGCAGCTTGGGATGACGGGAAGACCCTCCAGGTACGCTTTTATTTTATTGCAAGCTTATTTTATTGCAAATGCACTTTATTTTTCTTGCATGATAAACAACAATTGCATGAAAACCGACACCTTTAGGACGTAAACCAAAACTCGAAACCCATAACTAAATTAAAAGACATTACAAGATAAAATTCACCTCCACAACATTCCAAAATATAAGACAACTCAAAATTTAATCACAAACGTAACAACAAAACTACAACTACAACTAAATTAAAACGTCTCATCGAATGATCGGGAATACCTCTGGATGATGTAACCCACGTGTTGCTAACGGGATTTCCCACGGCCTAAATGAAAGTGCGGAACTCATTTAGTTGAGTTTAGCAAATTCATCCGGACTAAGTGAATTCGATGAAAATAACGGTGCGGGATGACGGAACCGTGGGATCTTAATCGGTTCTGTTTAATCAACTTTAAGATCCGTTTTAATTAAAACACAAAAAACACGTGGAAATTAAGACTTCTCTAAACCAAGACACTTCTCTCATCTCTTGATTTATGATTTCTAAAACTAAACCTCTCGCAACAACAAGGAGCTCGGAGCATGGTGAGGCAAGCACGGCCATCGTCGTCGCAAGAAACTTGAACCTACTTCAAAGAAACTTTCTTAGAATTAAATAACAAAGCCATAGGACTTCGAGGTAGTTCGCTCTAGTGCAACATAAATCCTCAACTCTTCGTTAGGCATTTGCATTGCAAATTAAGCCCTAACCTGGTCTTAGGATTCCGAGGTAGTCGTCCGATACGACATAAACCCTCATATCTTCTAAGCAATTTGTATGATTCGATCATATAAATATAAGCCCTAATCAACTAAAATTGGCAAGATTAAAACATTAAATAAACATTAGGACTTTCCTAAATCCAAGCCAAACAATAGGATAGTCGGGAAATTACCGAAGTTCGCTTCGAATCCGTAATTTCTCCTACTTTGCTTCCTTTGAATTCCCAAAATAAAAATGTTCCAAATTTGATCCATTCCCTATCGAAATTCCAAAATTCAATCCTTTGAAAACTTAAACTTTGAAATTCTTGAGAGCAGCACTATCGATTATTATCGAGAGTTTTCTTAGGTGATTCCCGTCACTTAAGATGTAATTAACTATAGGGCTTGCCCTTATAGGGAACTTTAAGAACCCGGTAATATAAACCCCGTTTAATAGTTTCATATTAAGCGTGGAATTTGTCGGCTTATAAAATTGGTTCGCGGACCAAACGGATGTCACAAATCCTCTAGTTTATTTAACCGAGCCCCACCATCAAGCGTGTGTCTATCCTTCGGGATAGATACACCGTTCGTGGTGCGGTGCTCGTTCATGTAAACTATTCGGGATGTGAGATCGGCTTGATTTCATATCTTAAAACTTTCAAATTTAAAATTATTTTCAAAATCAAATAGTACTTTCTAAACCATATATATATTTAAATTAAATTTAAAATACGCCGACATATTTACGTAGGCGAACCCCTTTTCAAAATAAAACACCACAAACCTAAAAAAAACGCCGACAAGTATTCGTATACCCCCACACATTGATCACCATGATTTTGTCAGGCCTTTCTGCACAGTCTCTTTTCTGAGCGAGTGTAACATCATGTTCGGATCCGACCTCCGGATAGCGGGCCTGTGTGAGTTCCGAGGGCCGATGAAGATACCACTACCGGTAGGTTCCGTCATGATACCGAAGGGTAACGGAGCGGATATCGCCAAGCATTGCATACCGGGAGTACCAAGTAAAGAGGATTTCGGTTACGTTCGAAGGATGGACGACGTAAAGATACCTTACCATTTCCAACGTGCACTCGGAGCTAGAAAGCCTCGGCCTTACGAGCTGTGAGTTACATGGAAAATATCACACCTCCAATGTACATCCATACGGCATCCTTGCTAAGGATGGCTTGGAAGGTGATGTTATTGACCATGTATCTCACTATTCAGACATGGACTTTTGACAGATGCTTCTTTAGATGGATCAACAAAAGATCATACACAGTCCGTTTTGAGTTTACATGGATTGTATGAAATATATTCCAGATCAAGTTGTACGATGTATCTTCTACATGATTGGAATGAAAGTGACCATGTCACATTTTTGGCCTTCACCTCTTTTGTGCAAATTGATTGGGAAACGCCATTAAAGTTAAATGAACTTCGAACAAAGAACAGAAAAGAAATAAAAAAAAAAGATAAAAGAAAACTTTCTAAAAAAAAAAAAAAAAAATCTAAAAATGACGAACACCAAATTCACATGAACATTAAATAAACAACAAAATAAAATTTGAATCGTTAAAGGATAAACAAAATCAACAAGAATGTTAAATCCAATCTCGATCAAACTTCAAATTTCATCTTCCAAATTTCAAATCAAATCTTAAATCAAATTTCAACCGAGTTCAAACTCTTCATGTCAAATTTCAAATCTCAAATTCGATCTTTCCAGATCTCACATCAAACCTTACATCAAATTCAAACATTTGGGTCGAGGATTTTACATCCAAGACTGCACTGCTTTAGGATTCTTTTCCTACTGCACTGAAATACATCCAATCCAAACCTTTTGGGTCGAGGATTTTACATCCAAGACTGCACTGCTTTAGGATTCTTTTTCTACCGCACCGAAATACATCAATTCAAACCTTTCGGGTCGAGGATTTTACATCCAAGATCGCACTCGCTTTAGGATTCTTTTCCTACTCGCACCGAAATACATCAAATTCAAACCTTCGGGTCGAGGATTTTACATCCAAGACCGCACCGCTTTAGGATTCTTTTCCTACCGCACCGAAATACATCAAATTCAAACTCTTGGGTCGAGGATTTTACATCCAAGATCGCACCGCTTAGGATTCTTTTCCTACCGCACCGAAATACATCAATTCAAACCTTTGGGTCGAGGATTTTACATCCAAGACCGCACTCGCTTTAGGATTCTTTTCCTACCGCACCGAAATACATCAAATTCAAACTTTTGGGTCGAGGATTTTACATCCAAGATCGCACTCGCTTTAGGATTCTTTTCCTATCGCACCGAAATACATTCAATTCAAACTTTTGGGTCGAGGATTTTACATCCAAGATCGCACCGCTTTAGGATTTTCTTCCTATCGCACCGAAATACATCAAATTCAAACTCTTGGGTCGAGGATTTTACATCCAAGATCGCACCGCTTTAGGATTCTCTTCCTATTGCACCGAAATACATCAATTCAAACTTTTGGGTCGAGGATTTTACATCCAAGACCGCATCGCTTTAGGATTCTCTTCCTACCGCACCGAAATACATCAATCCAAACTTTTGGGTCGAGGATTTTACATCCAAGACCGCATCGCTTTAGGATTTCTTTTCCTATCGCACCGAAATACATCAAATCAAACTCTCGAGGTTACGGATTTTACATCCAATACCGCATTATTCTGAGGTCTTTCCTCATTGCAATGACTCAATCTAATCGATTCGATCTTCTTTTGGGGTTGAAGATGTTGCATCTAAAACTTCAAAATTCCAATTTTCATTCCAAATCAAATCCCTTCAAATTAATCTTGACAAACTTCAATCTAAATTGAAACTCCAAATTGAAATCTAAAACTCACACATCATGACTTGAACATGAAACAAAATAAAATCTGAATCGAAATTCTCCCAAATCATGTGATTTGGGATTCACCTCCTTTTCCTTTCCCCAGCGAGAGTTCAAGAATCTCCAGTCTTAGAGATATACTTGACACTCCCCCGCGGAAACTCTTCTACTTTGTCCTAAGTTTGTCACTTGGACGTCTGTGTTGGTTTTGTTGATCGCGTCGGTCAACACCAATACGTGCGGTGTGCTCCGTTAGCTCACCACACCTATTGGGAGTCCATTTGTTGACCTCATTTTTCGATGAGGTCTTCTCTTCTTCTCTTTAGTACTTAGGATCTAGCCTTAGGCTTTTCCTTCGACTATCTTAGAGGACTAGAATCGGGACCCACATTTTAGAAATTCAAACCACTTCTTAACTCCCCGCAAACTCCACAAACTCGACTATAGACCCCTAATCACCTAGAGGGTTGAAATCAAATGTGGAAGTTTAAAGGATGAGTTCCTATAGGACTCTTTGCCTTAGGACCGCCTGCTGGGTCCCTGGTCCAGTGAAAGGGCCGACTTACACATACACTACACCTATGCACTACACTTTCACACACCTCCTAAAACACACCCTTACCTAACTTGACTTCCCGACTCATGTAGGTGATTCACATGGATGGTCCTTAACCCCTAAGCCTCCGGCTAAGAGGTTAGGAACAACATGGTGAATGCCTCAAATGAGTCCCTTCATGGCTCATGTGGGCTTGATATGGCTTCATGGCTCAACAAAAATGATTTCATTCCACTTACATCCACCCAATCTTCAATTTTCCAAATTTTCAATTTTCGACTCCGGGACCCTACACCCACCAACTCTACCAAATGCCCTTGAAACTACCCAAATTTCTCAAAAATTCCCAAATTACCCAAAATTCTCCAAAATCAATCCCAAACATTCCCACATCACTCAAACTGATCATCCATATCCAAAAATATCAAAAATCCCAAAATACCCCCCATTACCCTCCAAATACCCAAAATAGCCCTTTTCGACCCAAAAATCCAAAAATTCAGAAAATTCCCAGAAAATTCCAGAAAATCCCAAATATTCCCAATTTCATTTTGTCCAACTACACCATGGGCCAATTTTGTCAATTTACCCCACTTTTGTCAAAACCCCCAATTTGACCCATTTTAACCCAAAGTAAACCCAATGTCAAACCAAATCTACCCAATTGATCCCAATTCTGGTCCAATTCAATTCTAAACTTCAATTCAACATCCCCAACACCAATCTAGACCAAAGACAAGCTTATTTTGATTGAAATTTGGGTCCAATTTCACTTTTGGCCTTAAAGCCCAATTTGGACCTATGACCCAAACCTAACCCAAATTCACCCAATTCAACTCCAATTAACCCCAAATCTTTTCTAAACCTTTCTTAACATCCCCATAAACAAAACACTAACATGATTTGCCCAAAACTTTGATCCAAACCCCACTCAAGTTCAACCCAAAGCTAAAAGGCCCAATTTTGACCTAAACCCAAACCTAGCCCAAATGAGCCCAAATCCCAAAATCAAAACCCAACCAAAGCCAAAACCTCTTTGAAACACTCCCATAAACATTTCCCAACATTAATTTTACATCAATTTCAACCCTAGCCCAACATTGGCCCATGCTAGCCCATTTTGGCCCACCTTAGCCTCTTTACCAAAAAGCCCATATCCAATCCAATTCAAACCCAAATCACCTCAAATTTGTTTCAAACCACTCATGACACATCCCTAAACCAAACTCAACAATTATTTGGCCCAAGCCTTTACCAAAATTTCATCCCAAAATCCATTTTAAAATTCAAAAGCCCACTTTCCTAAACCATTTAAAAGCCCATCTAAAACCATTTCAATGAGCCCAAAATCTACCCTAAAGCCCACATGACATTTCCATTTGCCATCCACTTAATCAAAGCCATTACCTAAGTCCTAAATCCATCATCAAATCATTCCAAATCAAGTTCCATACAAATTTCCATCAAATTACCAAAAAATTCCTAAAATCCATTTTCATGAAATCGACCAAGCTTTCCCCAAGCCAAAAGTGAGCCATGAAGCCATGCATGAGCCACATGTGAGCCATGAGAGCCTCGGACACTCCACCATGCCATATTGGGTAGGAAGGAGGGCCCCTTTCCTTAATCCCTAAAGCTCATTAGCCTTAATCATGATTCACCTAAACCTAAATTTAATCCAAATATATTTGGATGGAGACTTCTCCATGCCAAACCAAATCGATCCATTTGATCCCCCACGCGACCCAAGGCCACCTCGAAGGGTGCACCAAGCCCAAATGGGTGAGTTGACCCATTTAGACCCAAAACTAGCCATGCCCCATTCTACTTTGGATCAAAGCCTTTACACTCGGCCATTGCCAATCGCTTGCACAAACACCCAACCCCGACCCACTCGACCTCGAGGGTGACCCATGCCCGGCCGGCCGCCACCCGCCGCCGGAAAACGCCATGCCCGAGACCTCGGGAGTGAGCCAACTTTGGAATTCCACCTTGCTCGAGCCGCCCCATGCCCAATGGCCACCATGGTCGTTCTTCCCATGACCGAGCAAGCGATCCCAACCCTCGGCCACCCCCGGGAGAGCCTCCGCCCATGCCTATTTAAACACCACCCCCTCACGGCCATGAGAGGAGAGTTGCACAAACCTTGCCAAAACTCCGCCAAAATTGTTCCGGACCCCTCCTCATACACGAGAGCACTTGATCCCCAGGTGAGATCCCCCCGCCATTTCTTCTCTCGCGAGCTTAATTTCGCAGTCGAAATCCAAGCCCAAAACCAGGACACTTCCCCACGATGAACCAATCCCCAAATCGATTGGCCCTACACCTTCACCGTACTGAGGGAAGGTGTCCACCGAGCAAAAGCCCCATCTCCGGTGCCACCCGGCTTGTTCCGTACTCCAAGCTTTGTGATCACCGTGGTCGAAGTTCAATCCGGACAATTCACTGCGACCGGGAGACTTCATCCGGAGCTTGCCGAGATCCAATCGAAGGTGCAACAACTCTCGCATCGAAGCTTCACTTCTCCGAGCAAAGGTATGAACTAGTTCTTCATCCCGAGCTTCCGGAGATTCTCCATTTCAAATGCCTTAATTTCAATGCATGTTTACCGTATGGATGTGTTCGTCTCTTCAAGACGAATCCATGGAGCATAAGAACACGAAAATCCATCGAGAATCGAGTGAGTTCTTAGGGTTAGAGTGTGGACGGTCACGGGATCGCACCGGTCATGGACGATGAACGGATGCCGTCCATTTAATACACGCGCGGACGGACGGCTCGGATGGCGTTGGACCGAGAGACGGTACGAGAACCGCGGGGCCCGGGTTGCCGACTCGGATGGCGGCGTCGAATGGGAGCGCGCCACGCGGCGTTTCGGAGCCGCCGAGGTCGACGCGGCGCCGCGTGGATAAGTAGATAAATAGGGTATTTTCTATTTATTTAATTCCCTAAACTTGGAAAATTCATATCTCTGTGTAGAAAAATCACAAAAATAAAATAAAAATACCCCTCGCTCGAGTGAACGAGAGGAGAATAATGTGGAAAAGAAATTAATTAATTTTGTCCAGTATTTTATTTTTAATTAATTATTTACTTCCTGCATTGTTTTAATTCTCCATGCATGTATACAATTCACCATGGCATGAGACCATAGGGCTTTTGAAGCCTTCCGAACTTAGGAACATTCCCCGAATTTTCCAAGGTCGGAGGCCATCTCTCGTGAAAAGTTATTGATTTTTCAAATGCATGTTGCTTGTTTTAAGTATTTTAATTTCAAAAATTAGCATGTTGTGAAATAAATTCTAGGAAAATTTGGTGATGTTCCTTATGACCGGAGAACCCTAGGAAAAATAGGATTTGAGTTAATTCATTGAGATTAACCCTAATCGGCTTAAACACCCAAAATAGGTTTCTAATTAATTAGAGTTAACCATAGATCAAATTGACTTGAAATCAATTCTCCACTGACCTTTAGGATTAGAGGAATCCATCATAAAAATTTGAGGTCAATTGGACTTGGTTAGCCCCACTAATTGGGTTGATTAAGCCACTTAGCCATTTTAAACTTTAAAAATTCATAACTTTCAAAATATCTTTCAAAAATTCACCAAATTGGTTTTGGAGTCTCTCTGATATCAGGGGAGTTTAAGAAAATTAAAATTTCAATTTTCTAAAAAAGTTGATTTTTAATATTATTTTAATATTTTTAATAATTAAAAAATGATAAAAATCACAAAAATAATAAAATTCACCAAAATGTCATATTTTGAATTTTAATCACTTAGGAACAAGTCCCATATTTTTCCTAGGTCTATTTAGTGAGATATTAATTTTTAAAGCTCAAGGGTAATTTTAAAATTAAAAAATGTATTTTCTAGCATTTTCACCAAAATAATTATAATAAATCAAAGAAAAATCAGAAAATTGTAAAGTTTGGTTCTCTGGAATCCTTGATATCAGAGAGAATTTTAAAAATTATAAAATTTATTTTTCAACATCTATTTTATTTTTAAATTAATTAATACTCCAGAATTTAAAATAATTCTAATAAATAAAATATAATTCAAAAAATTACAAAATTTGGTCCAAGTGGTCCTCTGGTCATTAGGAATGTCCCCTAATTTTCTTAAGGACAGAAACTTTCCCTTGGTCATGTTATTGAATTTTCCTTGGAAATTTCTCTTTTCTACAAAAAATAATTATATAAATAAATTAAATACAGAAAAATCACATTTTCTCCTCTCATGTCTTCATTGACACATAAGTGAAGTCACATAAAAATTTCAAGTTCATTTGAGTTCAATTTAGTGAGTTATGAAATTATTAGGCTTAAAGGGCAAAATGGTGATTAAAATTTTAATCCTTAATTAAGACTTTAGGTTTAATAAAAAAATTAACAAGTAAAATATTTGATCCTAATCTGATTTGGATGATTGAAATTTAATAATTAAAGGGTAGAAACCCATTAAGCAATTTAAAATGATTAAACTTTAATTAAATAATTAATTGAATTTGGAAGAATAATAAATTTGGAATTATTAAAATAGGGATATTATTAGGAAGAGATTTATCCTTTAATTTAAAAATCCCTAATTTAATCATCTCATTAATACTCAACTCTTAATTAAAATGATAACTCAAATTTAAAATATTAAAAGACTTAATCATTAAATTAAATTAAATCATTAAACTTTTTTTTAAAAATTTTCAATTAAATTAAATTAAATTAAGATTAAAAGTTGAATTAAATAAAATTAAATTAAATTAAATTAAATAAACAAATTAAATTAAATTAAATGAATTAAATACATTAAATTAAATAAATAAAATTAAATTAAATTAAAATTAAATTAAATTAAATTAAATTAAATTAAATTAAATTAAATTAAAATTAAATTAAATTAAATTAAAATTAAATTAAATTAAATTAAGAAATTAAATCAAATAAATTAAACTGAATTAAATTAAATCAAATCAAATTAAATTAAATTAAAATAAATTAAATTAAATTAAATTAAGTTAAATTAAATAACCTCACTTAAGACATGAAGAAATAAATCTAAAATAACTTCAACACTATTCCAAACTTAAATCATTAATTTGAACTTAAATTTGGATCACAAATCATTAAATATCATTTGCCCTTAGGAGCCTTAGTTATCATAACTCCTAAGTAGAACATTAAAATGAAATGTTACTTCACTTATAGGACATTCAAATGTCCTAGCTTCACCGATGCAAGTTAACAAAACTTGAAAACCTCTGGACGATCGATTCATTTACACAATTAAATTCATTTGGACTTAAAACAATCCTAGAAATATTGAAAAGATGTTTAAGATTTTACTTAAGCACTTACTCAATATGATAGGATATTTACAAGAACAATCGAACTTAATTGTTCTTCGATGAAGAAAATCGTCTTCAAACTAAAAACACAGAGAACCTAGACGTCATAGGAAATGACTAGCTATAGGATTAGGAATTTGGTAGAAAACCAAAACCTTTCCCTTAGCTTTACCTAGGAACTTGCTTAAATATTCTAACTGTGTTTTAAGTGCAGCTGGGATGACTGGAAGACCCTCCGAGTACGCTTTTATTTTATTGCTAGTTTATTTTATTGCAAATGCACTTTATTTTTCTTGCATGATAAACAACAGTTGCATGAAAACCGACACCTTTAGGACGTAAACCAAAACCGAAACCCATAACTAAATTAAAAGACATTACAAGATAAAATTCACCTCCACAACATTCCAAAATATAAGACAACTCAAAATTTAATCACAAACGTAACAACAAAACTACAACTACAACTAAATTAAAACGTCTCATTGAATGATCGGAATACCTCGGATGATGTAACCCACGTGTTGCTAATCGGGATTTCCCACGGTCTAAATGAAAGTGCGGAACTCATTTAGTTGAGTTTAGCAAATTCATCTCGGACTAAGTGAATTCGATGAAAATAACTGATGTCGGGATGACGGAACCGTGGGATCTTAATCGGTTCCGTTTAATCAACTTTAAGATCTCGTTTTAATTAAAACACAAAAAACACGTGGAAATTAAGACTTCTCTAAACCAAGACACTTCTCTCATCTCTTGATTTATGATTTCTAAAACTAAACCTCTGCAACAACAAGGAGCTCGGAGCATGGTGGGCAACGACGGCCATCGTCGTCAAGAAAACTTGAACCTACTTCAACAAAACTTTCTTAGAATTAAATAACAAAGCCATAGGACTTCGAGGTAGTTTGCACTAGTGCAACATAAATCCTCAACTCTTCGTTAGGCATTTGCATTGCAAATTAAGCCCTAACCGGTCTTAGGATTCCGAGGTAGTCGTCCGATACGACATAAACCCTCATATCTTCTAGCGATTTGTATGATTCGATCATATAAATATAAGCCCTAATCAACTAAAATTGGCAAGATTAAAACATTAAATAAACATTAGGACTTTCCTAAATCCAAGCCAAACAATAGGATAGTCGGGAAATTACCGAAGTTCGCTTCGAATCCGTAATTACTCCTACTTTTTCTCCCCTTGGATTCCCAAAATAAAATGTTCCAAATTTGATCCATTCCCTATTGAAATTCCAAAATTCAATCCTTTCGAAAACCTTAAACTTTGAAATTCTCGAGAGCAGTAATTATTGATTATTATCGAGAGTTTTCTTAGGTGATTCCCGTCACTTAAGATGTAATTAACTATAGGGGCTTGCCCTTATAGGGAACTTTAAGAACCTGAGTAATATAAACCCCGTTTAATGTTTTCATATTAAGCGAGGGAATTTGTCGGCTTATAAAATTGGTTCGCAGACCAAACGGATGTCACAAATCCTCTAGTTTATTTAACCAAGCCCCACCATCAAGCGGTGTGTCTATCCTTAGGGATAGATACACAGTTTGTGGTGCGGTGCTCGTTTATGTAAACTATTCGGGATGTGAGATCGGTTTGATTTCATACCTTAAAACTTTCAAATTTAAAATTATTTTCAAAATCAAATAAGTACTTTCTAAACCATATATATATTTAAATTAAATTTAAAATACGCCGACATATTTACGTAGCGACCCCCTTTTCAAAATAAAACACACAACCTAAAAAAAATGCCGACAGACATATTTCTCCATAGCTCCACAGTACACCAAATTGCAATTAACTGTGCCCACACCTTTCTAGCAGTGAAAGAAGAGGATCCCCTATCAAAGCCCCATCACAGAAGGCCTCTGCACTAGATTTCCATCAAAGCTCGAAATCGGGCCTGGTCACTTTCATACCTAGGCAATTCACCAAAGCAAGAGGCTTCATCCCTGAGCTCTTGAGACTTCAATGAATGTGTAGAGCATCTCTGATTGAAGCTTCACTTCTCAGAGCCAAGGTATTACCTCCTTCCTCTTCTCGAGCTTCTCTGGATTCTCCATGTAATTAGGGTTAATTTAAACCATGCTTAACCGTATAGATATGTTTGCCATGCCTAGACGAGTCTATAGAATCAAACCCAAAGTGATTTGGTTGAGTCTAGGCTAAGAAACTAGGGTTTTAGTGTGGACGGTCACGGGATCACACTAGTTGGGGACGAAGACTGGCAGTCGTTGGATCACGCGTGTTTTCATCGGATGGGAGGATGGAACAAAATAGCGGGCCGCGTGGCATCCCAGTCAGCTGTCGGGGTGTTGACCTCATTTTTGATGAGATCACTTCTTTTGCTTCTCTCTTTAGTACTTAGGATCTAGCCTTAGGCTTTTCCTTTAACTAATCTTAGAGGACTAAAAATGGAACCCACCATTTAGAAATTCAAACACCTCTTAACTCCCTGCAAACCCCACAAGCTTGATTGTAGACCCCTAATCACCTAGAGGGTTGAAATCAAATGTGGAGGTTTAAAGAATGAGTTCCCTATAGGACTTTTTGGCCTTAGGAATACCCTAGATGGCTCGGTCCGGTGAGGGCCGACTTGCACATACACTACACTATCACACACATTCCAAGTCCTAAAACCACACTCTCACCCAACTTGACTTCCTGACTCATGTAGGTAGTTCATATGGATGGTTCTTAACCCCTCAGCCCCTGGCTAAGAGGGTTAGGAACAACATAATGAATGCCCCAAATGAGTCCTCTCATGGCTCATATGGGCTTAATATGGCTTCATGGCTCAACCAAAGTGATTCCATTCTACTCAAATTTGATCAATATTCATTTTTCCAAAATTTCAATTTTTGACCCCCGGGGCCCAGGACCCACCAAACCTACCAAATGCCCTTGGAACTACCCAAAATTTGCAAAATCACCTAAATTACCCAAAATTTCTCAAAATCAATCCTAAACATTTCCCATCACTCAAATTGACAATCTTTGGCCAAATATACCAAAATTTCCAAAAATACCCCCAAATTTCCAAAAATACCCAAAATGCCCTTCTAAGCCAAAAAATCCAAAAATTCAGAAAATTCCCAAAAAATTCTAGAAAATCCCAAATATTTCTAATTTCATTTTGTTCAACTACGCCAATTTACCCCATTGTTACCAAAACCCCCAATTTGACCCATTTTTAACCTAAGTGAACCCAATGTCAAACCAAACCACCCCAATTGACCTCAATTCTGGTCCAGTTCAATTCTAAACTTCCATTCAATATCCTCAACATCAATTTAGACCAAATCCAAGTCCAATTTGATTGACATTTGAGCCCAATTTCAATTTGAGGCCTAAGGCCCAATTTTGGCCCATGACCTAAACCTAACCCAAACCAACCCAACTCAACCCCAATTGGCCCCAAATCTTTTCTAAAGCCTTCCTAACACTCCCATAAACAAAACACTAATTTGATTTGCCCAAAATTTGAACCTAAACTCCACCCAAACCTAACACAAAACCAAAATCCCTTAAATTAACCTAAGCTCAAACCTAACCCAAATGGGCCCAAATCCCAAAATTAGAGCCCAACCAAAGTTGGAAACTCTTTTTGACACTCCCATGAACATTTCTCAACATTAATTTTACATCAAATCCAACTTTAGCCCAACCTTAACCCAAGTTAACCCAATTTGGTCACCTTGGCCCCTTCACCAAAAAGGGCCGCATTCAACCCAATACAATTCAAAATTACTTTAAACTTGTTCCAAACCACTCATGACACATGCCTAAACCAATTGCAACATTTATTTGACATGGTCCTTCACAAAATTTTCATCCAAAAACCCATTTTAAAATCCAGAAGCCTACTTCCTTAAACCACTTTAAAAGCCCATCCCAAGACAATTTCAAAAGCCCAAAATTGATTCTAAAGCCCATATGACATTTTCAGTTGTCATCCATTTAATCAAAATCATTCCCTAAGTTCCAATTCCATCATCAAATAAATCGAAATCAAGCATCATGCCAAAATACCCCTAAATTTCAAAAATCCCAAAATCCCTTTCTCATGCAAGTGAGCCAAGCCATTCCTAAGCCATGAGCAAGCCTTGGAGCCATGCACAAGCCACATGAGAGCCATGAGAATCTTAGGATTGTCAACACCCCATAAGTGGGAAAAGGAGGAAGGCCTTTAAGCACTCCTTAAGATTCATTAACCATTCCCATGTCTCCCCTAACTCATGCTTAAGCCTAATTGTACTTGGATTGTGACTTGACCCCACTAATCAAGCTGATCCAAATGACTTTCTCTTCAGCCCAAACTAGCCTTAGGGAGGTGCACCTAGCTTAATCCATGCATTGGACCAAATTAAGCCAAAATGAATTCTCCCCCATTCCATTTAAATCAAACCTCCTTACACATGGCAATAGCCGATCGCTTGCACCAAACCCCAGCCCACGACCTCACCGGTCAAGATGGTGACCAATGCCCGGCCGCACACCACTCAGGTCGCCGGAAAACACCATGGCCGAGAGCTCCATGTGAGCAAAAATTTTCAATTCTCCCTGGATGAGCTGTCCCAACCCAAATGGACACCATGGTTGTTCTTCTCCTCCCCTGAGCAGCTGATCCCAGCCTCCAATTGCCCCTGGGAAGCCCTCCAGCCACCTCTATTTAAACACCACCACCTCTCGGCCAAAAAAAGGAGTTGAACCAAACCTTACCAAAACTCTGCCAAAATCATTCCAGACTCCTCTCCAGACATAGAGAACTTGATCCCCATCGAAATCCGACCCTAAAACCCTCTCGCGAGCTCAATTTCTAAGTCGAAAATCCACCCAAAAACAGGACACTTCACCACGATGAGTCAATCCCCAAATTGATTGATCCTACACCTTCACTGGACCAAGAGGAGAAGTTCCCCAAGCAAAGTCCCCTCGCCAGAGCCAGCCATTGCTTCCGACCTCCAAGCTTTGTGATCGGCCTTGGTCACTTTCATACCTGGACAATTCCCCGCATCCAAAGACTTCATATGGAGCTTGCTCGGACTCAATCGAAGGTGACACAACTCTCAGATCGAAGCTTCACTTCTCTGAGCAAAGGTATGAACTCATTCTTCCTCCCGAGCTTCCAGCAATTCTCCATTTTGTTTGGGTTAATTTCATAGCCTATAAACCGTATGGATGTGTTCGTCTCTTCAAGACGAATCCATAGAGCATAAGAACACAAAAATTCATTGAGAATCGAGTGAGATTTTATGGTTTTAGTGTGGACGGTCACGGGTGCACACCAGTTGTAGACGATGACCAGGAGCCGTTGGATCGCGCGTCTATCGAGCGGACGATTGAGATCAAGTCGGATGGCGCAATGGTACGTGAACCGCGGGACGCGTCGCTGCTGACTCAAGTGGCGGCGTCGAATGGGAGCCCGACACGTAGGGGCTTCGGAGCTGCCGAGGTTGACGCGGCGCCGCGTGGATAAGTAGATAAATCCCTATTTTCTGAATTAATTAAATACCCAGAACTTAGATAATTCATATCTTTGCATAGAAAAATTACAAAAATAAAATGAAAATACCCTCTTGCTCAGTGAACAGAGGAGAATAATGTGGAAAAGAAATCAAGTTAATTGGATGAGTATTTTATTTTTAATAATTTATTTACTCGTTTTCGATATTTTGATTCTTCATTCGCATAAATAATTCACCATGGCATGAGACCATAGTAGCTTTTGAAGCCTCCGATCTTGGGAACGTTCCCTGAATTTTTCAAGGTCAGAGGCCATCTCTGTGAAAAGTTATTGAATTTTCAAGTTCAT